>JBBBDQ010001330.1:2275000-2452500 GCA_037127315.1 Ascarosepion bandense | reverse complement strand
AAGTAAGTTTTATGGGTAAAAGGGTTCAATATCAGAGTATAAATACAAGATTGAACAATCAGGTCAAAACTAGGTGGTAACCATTTGTTTTATTCTTGAAAATAATCTTTAGGCTGAGTCTGTTGAGTGGTTGTTCAACTATATATGCTGAGGCATTACGTATGGCAAGGTCAGGTATTTCTCATTTATTTTAACAGTTATTGGGTAAGCAAAAACTCTGTGTTGAAATAAAATTTAGGGCTCACTTTCTGACGATTATTTCTTTTAAATATCAATAACTAATTTCTTACCCTGTTTAAGTCAAGAGTCAATTGTTATCTGTTCTCCTTTTCCTCATAATCTTCCGCTTATTCCTCTCACAGTCAGTAAACCTAATAGAAATACTTCGATATTTTTGTATTATTGAACCATGACACTGTCAAGCCTTGTATTGAGTGAACTTTAGTTTTAAAAAAAAATTGAATATTTTAAATTTTGTATAATGTACCAAGTGAGGATGAGATTCACTACTCAAGAGTAATGGGCAATCAGATCATCGTTAATCAAAGAAACTCCTCAATAAATCACAACACTCCCAAATTTCAAAAATATAAAAACATTATGGAACAAGAAAATTTTAAATTCCTTTAAACAATAAAGAAAAATACAATATTCTCTTTACTATGGCAGAACTAAAAGACTTCATAAAGAAAAAATTCTGCAACTGGTCTTGTTGAAATTCGTTACCAATTTTTAAAACATCTGCCAGAAAAGTCTCTTTTAATACTTCCCCAGATCTTTAATGATATATGGTGTTCAAACAAGTTTTCAAAATTGTGGCTTGCTTTTTGTCATCACTCCAATTTCTAAACCTGGCAAAGACCATTCCAACCCAACAAGCTACCAATCCATTGCACAAAGAAGATGCATTTGCAAAGATGGAGAGAATGTTAAATGTTCAACTAATGTGCTACCTGGAAAGAAAAAATCTCTTATCTAGCTACCAAAGTGGATTCCAAAAAAAACAAGGGACCGATGATCAACTTGTACAGCTTAGAATACTTTATTCATAATGGCTTTCTTCAAGGTCATCAGGTGGTGTTATTATTCTTTGATCTTGAAGTATGGTATTTTAAAAGCCATGCAGAAGATGGGAATGAAAGGAAGAATGAGTATATTCATCCAAAACTTCCTGTTGCACCAGACTTTCAAAGTATGAAATGGAAACAGCATCAGACACACTGAAGCAGAAATCAGGAGTGTCTTAGGTAGCTTTTTATCAATTACATTATTTATTCTCAAAATAAATTGTATTAATAAATCCGTTAATACAGAAATTGAAAAATCCCTGTAGATGATCTCTGAATATCATATTAATCACCAAATATGTCTTCCCTTAAAAGATGTGTACAAACATGTTTGAACACAATAAAAAAATAGACTCCATTTCTGTAAAACAAAAGCTGTTTGTATGCATTTCTGCAAAAAATGAGCCTACTATTTTGATCCAGAATTATAATTAAAGGAACACTTAATTCCCGTATTCCAAAAAATAAAATATCTAGGAATCATACTATGACGCGATTAGTCAAGAGTTCATCCTGGTCAATGATATGACCATGCTCTCAGGTTGCTAGTCACGATGGCCTCGTCAAAGTAGCTGGTCTTCGAGTTGTCTATTACAACAGTGTTCCTCCTTGCCCATGCTGTGAATTTTGATCTCAAGGAAGACACGTTGAAATCCTGCTAACCATATCTTTACCACATCAAACCATCAAAAAAAAATAAATTTGGTGACACCAGAATAAGTTACAGAAAAGTTTTTATATAAAAGAAAAACAGCAAAAAGAAATCGAATATAACAGTCGTCAAATTCTTATCCTTATAACAGAGCAAAAGTTTTTGTTTAAGAGTAATGTTTGTTCACTCCAATCAGAGATTTCAAGTTTTGACGGTTCAAAAGAAAGTTTTTCACCAAAACCTTATGGAAACAGCTGAAGAGGGGTCTTTGTGATGGCGGCGGTAAATTTGTCTTGTCTGCCTTAGCTCAGTGCAGCAACAGACTCTCTATTTGACTTTAACTCTTTTCAGTTGGTTAGCGGCAGGCTTCTTTCTGTTTCTTTACATCTTTACATTTTTTTCTTCTTCAACTGCTAGAAGCTAGATGAAGGATATTCTAAGTAGACCACCACCACCAAAAAAAAAAAATAAAATAAATGTAGTTTTTTCATATGACTCTTGAGTTCTGGCTACAAAACCAGATAAAAGACTTGGCACAAATTTCTAATAGCCATTATCATGAAAAGTGAGTTTCTTGGTTATTGGAAAATTTAACGACCATTGATAAAATGACAGCTGTTTAAGGATTTGATCTGAAACAGACTTTCCCCTGGCATGAAGAATTTTATGACTCTTAGGGACTAGCCATCCCCTGGTTAGGAGAATCGGAATTTCCAGAAATAAAGTTTACTTTGTGGAATTTTGTGATGCTGATAATTAAAGAAGAAACATGTTTTTTTTTTTCTTTTCAACCAAAGCTAGGTAATTTCTTACAATGGTTGAAAGGATAAAACACAGATGTGAAATGACCACTCATCAAAGGTTCAATGTGAAAAAATTTTGAAGGGATAATTAAAATTTAGCTGTTTAAGCTGCACCACTCCCCTTGAGCAATGATAAGAGGCACTCACAGAGAAAGGAGGAGACTGGGTTGATCAGATGACCAATGAGAAATAAGACTCTGATGGATTTTGGGAAAGCCGGAGAAATGTTCCATGCCCCTTGAGAAGTAGTAAGAGGCACTCACACAGGAGAGAAGGCAATGAGCTTGATCAGATGACCAAAAGGAGGATCTTTTATTGGTCATTTGGAAATGCTAATTGTAACAAACTTGTTTCACAACTACACCTGCTGGATGTGAAGCAATATAAGCAAGAATTGGAGGGTTTTCAGACAGTACAGTATAGTAGAGTACAGTATAGTAGAGTACAGTATAGTAGAGTACAGTATAGTAGAGTACAGTATAGTAGAGTACTGTATAGTTGAACCGGCATGTAGACAGTTAACATGAGAGATGTGTTATCACGTGACTGCCTGCCTTAGACTTTAGCCTGGAGCCAGTCCAACCAAATTAGGTAGTGTTACATCTTGTAGAAGCTGTGGGTTAGTTATAGTTTTCTGCATGTTAGAGTGATAAACTCTAACCAAATACTGTTCCGAGCAGAAATTTCCCTTCTCTGATTCCATGTACCTATGGCATGGGAGGTAGCGATTCTGACTGACACCAAATCGGTAGAGTTTCAATCCCAGCCAGAAACAAGTATATGTGTCTAGCCACACTGATGAGCTGTGATACAGTGAAACAAACTTGTATGTGGATGACTATATATATATATATATATATGCGATAACGGTCATGTCACGTTGAATACACCGGTTCCCGCTCGATCACCGAAGTTAAGCAACATTGAGCCTGGTCAGTACTTACGTGGGTGACCACTTGGGAATACCAGGTGCTGTTAGCGTTCACGGATGTGCGTTGTGGTGCGGTGGATGTCGGCTTGGAGGGGGAAATCGGTGAGCCGAGTTCCAATTTCAGTCGAGCACACTGCACTCACTTGCGCACTAGTACCCTTGGGAAAGGTATTAATCCGTCCGTTCCCTCCAGTTATGGGTTAAATAACAGGGTAGGACTTGGGACCCTGCCCTTAAACAAATCCCAATGAGACTTTCTCCGTCAGGGAGGAAGCCGGCTCAACCCGACTAGGGTGAATGCTGCATACATACATACATACACTGATGAGCTGTGATACAGTGAAACAAACTTGTATGTGGATGACTATATATATATATATATATATATATATATATATATATATATATATAAAACTTATTAATTTCATGAAGATTTTCTTTTCTTATGGCTCCTAGCTCTGTCTGGATTGTTGATGCATCAAATTTCATCAACATTCAACGCAAAACAGCTTTGTGATCAATCAAACACAATGTGAAGCAAAGCAGGGTTTGGAATGAAATGATTGGCTATCGATCAACTGTGGAGATTTTGGAAGGACCAGTTGTGGGGTTCACAGTAATATCAAAACTGAACTAGAGTACTGACCAAAAAAGTAATGCTCAGAATATATTGGTCACACATCAAACCAAAATTAAACTATGGATGCATTATTTACAGTGACATATGCAACCCTATCTTTACAAACCATACAAAATGAAGGACTGAGATTAAGTTTTGTAGCCTTCCAGACCTGACCCATATAGAATCCAATGAACCACCTTTATCTCTGAGATGGAAAAATCTATCTCTTCAATATGCACTAAAACTACAATCCAAACCAAATAACTTTTACTTTTTTTTTTTTTTTTATAAGCGTTTCACCCCGAGCAAGGCATGTCACTGCCACTACTGTGCAGGGGGCTACGTAGAGTGGAGAAAGGCTGATTAAATATAGGAAATGACAGAGGGTGGGTGATAGGCGGGTAAGGATTTGGGTAGATGAGAGTGTTGTGAGAATAGTTGGGAGTTAGTGTGATAGGAGGTATCTATTGACCCTACATTTAAACACCTGGAGATTGTAACTGTCGGGAAAGCAGACTTGTGGAAGGGAGTTCCACAGGCGGGAAGCGCGAGAAAAGAAGCTGTTGGAGTAGAATTTACGGTTACATCTTATTTGTTTAACTGTAAAAGGGTGGGACCTAGTTGCTAATCTAGTATCTCGTGTAAATTCGTGCTTAGGCGGCACCAGTGATCTAAGCTCATCGGAGCAGAAGCCATGAAAGTACTTGTAGAAGAGGCACAGGGAAGCCACATCACGCCGGTGTGAGAGCGGCTGCAGCCGGTCTGCCAAGTCAGTATCAACCACGTTACAGATCCTCCTTTGTATTTTGTCAAGAAGCCCAAGGAGAGCAGCAGGGGCACCCGACCAGATATGGCAGCAATATTCAATACACGGGCGGATGGTAGATTTGTATATGTGCAGAATAGATTCAGGTGGGAAAAATTTCCGGGCCCTGCACAGGGAGCCCACTTTCATAGCAGCAGATTTGGCAATGGATTCAATATAGTCATTCCATTTGAGGTCCGCCGAGAGTGTAAGGCCAAGGAGGCGTAGTATTTTACTCTCTGGGAGGCTAGCCTGTCCCATGCTAATGGGAGGTAGATGCGATTGTCTATGGTGGTTAGTTGATAACAGCTTTGTTTTGGAGGCATTGAAATTTACCAACCATTTCCTACCCCAGGTAACTACGGATTGGAGGTCCCTTTCAAGTGTGGCAGCGAGGTTCACTTTGTCGTCCAGACCTGGTTTCTGATCGATGCGGGAGTAGATTGTTGTGTCGTCGGCATACATGCCAACTTAGGATCTAATGGTGTCGGGGAGATCATTAATGTAGATCAGAAAGAGCGTGGGACCTAGGATAGAACCTTGAGGGACGCCCGCGTTCGTCTGGTAGTTTTGGGAGGCATGCCCATTTAATACCACCTTCAATGTGCGGTTAGAGAGGAAGGACTGGATGAGGTCAGACAGATGTCCAGTTATCCCATAGCTCCGCAGTTTGCACAAGAGGCCAGCATGCCAGACCCTGTTGAATGCTTTGGAGATATCCAAGGCAACGGTTCGGGCTTCACCATTCATTGTCGAGTGCCTGGTATATGTACTCGGTAATGGTCGTTAGCATATCAGCAGTAGACCTGGTGAAGCGAAACCCATACTGTTTGTCAGATAGAAGCCCGTTGGCCATAAGATGCTGAATCACCTCGGCGTTGATAATGGCTTCGAAAACTTTGCCAAAGATTGGAAGGAGACTAATAGGACGGTAATTGGCGGGGTTTGAGGGTTCGCCAGAATTCTTAAATATAGGTACTACGCAGGAGGACTTCCAACAGGCAGGAAAGCAGGAAGCAGATAGGCAGAGGTTATAGAGTTTAGAGAGGACAGAGGAGAGTTCTGGGGCACATTTCTTCAGTACTATGACTGGGATTCCGTCACCGCCGCTCGCTTTGTGTGGGTCAAGTTGCGCAATTATCTTGGCGACCAGCGAGGGTGAAATGTGGACGTTATTTAGTTGAGCCTTAGTTCTGGGTTGGGAAGTCTGTTGTAGGTATTCCTAACGAGTCCAGTGTCGAATTGGTTGAGAATCTATGGGCAAAGCATTCAGCCTTGTCGGCTGGGGAGGTGAGAACTTCAAATTCATTGATTAGTGGGGGTATTGAAGGTCCTGTTCCTGCTGAGCACGCTTTTGCAGAGACGCCAGTAATCTTTGGAGCCAAACTTAGAGGATGCTATGCGTTGCCTAATTCTGGTAGCAAACGCCCTCTTGGCTTCGTTCAGTACTTTTTTACACTTGTTCCGTGCTGAGGTGAAAAGGCGCCTGTTTTGGTTCGACGAGCAGCTTCGATAGAGCCGGAAGAAATGGTTCCGGTGGGCAATAGCGGCCGAGCAAGCGGGTGAGAACCAGGGGGACGAATTTGGTTTTAGTTGGAATTTTCTGGCAGGGATAAAAGCATCGATGCCAGCCTTAACCCAAGAGGAGACTTCGGAGGCACAGTCTTCGTCAGGAAGATCAAAGACGTTGTTCCAGGGGACGTCGCAGAGGAAGTCCCTGAACGAGTCCCAGTCGGCTCTTTGGTAGCAGTATGATATTCTGCTGGTCTGGTTTTCTTGGGTAGAGTTAGTGCGGATTGATATGTTTACGGAGACTACGGCGTGGTCAGAGTTTCCGAGGGGGCAGAGTTGCCTGGTAGTGCAGGAGTCTGGGATGGAGGTAAAACAAAGGTCGAGTAAAGAGTCCCTTCCGTTAGGGTTTTTAGAGAAACGCGTGGGGAAGTCCACCACTTGCGTTAGAGCTTGGGCTATTGAAAAGTGCATGGTGCGGATCCCAGCAAGGTCGGTGGCTGAGTTTTCAAGCCACTTGGTGTGGTGGGCGTTAAAATCGCCAAACACAAATATATGGGCAGATGGGTGAGAAGAAATGGCCCTGTCGATGTTAGTAGAGATGCAATCAAGTAACGTACAGTCAGAGGAGGAGGGGGAGCGGTAGAGGAAGAAGAGATAGCTAACCGAGCTTAGAAGTGAGAGACGGAAGCACATGAAGGAATGATCAAGGGATTCAAGAGATGTGACCCTGGCTAGGGGGAGTTGTTCGCTGACATATACTCCAAGCCCATGCATATGGACATTGGAGTCCTTCCTGAAGAGAGGAAGGTAACCAGGAACGAACAGCTCTGAAGAGGGGATAGAAGGGTCAAGGTTAGTCTCACATATAGCTAAGATATCGGGTGAGTTAGTTAGAAGGAAAGACTCTACACTATTAAAGTTACTGCGAATACAAAACATAAATATACAAACACACACACACACACACATATATATATATATATATAATTTTATAAATACCTGTTGCAAATTCCTTACATTTGCCTTAATAAAGTCCATCAGAGGATGAAACACATTTAAGATAAATTTTCCTTTTGTCTTTATTCGTTTATATATATATATATATATATATATATATATATATATGGAGGAGGATGAGAAAATTCTTTTTTTTTTCTACAGAGATTATATAGACAGAAAGGAAAGTGAAGTATTGATTTAATGGGCATGCATTTTGAATAGTAGGCCTTTTTTTTTTTTTCAAAAGCAGACCTAATATACACTATTACCAATCTGTACAAGCTAGCCACTTCTAACACATTGCTAAAATAATTGGAAGCAATAAACTAGAAAATGTTTACGCTTTTTGTCAAAGAACATCAGATTCTTGATGATACACCTGCTCGCAAGATTCACATTATTTACTTTCCACTCACTTTTCACTTTTTATTTGCTTAAACTTTAGAATTAACCACAAAAACCTGTACTGACAACATGTCTTATTTTATTTAGGATTTCGGAAAAAATGATCTCCTGCAAATGTAAATTGTAACAACCAGTGGCAACAATAGTCAGTTATGTGGTAGTTGCCAAACACTCTTATCCGTGTATGTCTGTCTGCTTGGGTGGCTCACCAGTTCCTGTTTCAGACACTCGCTCAAGTGCATTTGTGTTTGTTCAACATAGATGCCACCTGTGGTTTATACTGTAACTTAGTTGAACAAACTGAACAAACTGTAGTCACAGTTTCTAAGAGGGGGTGATTTATCTTGTGATATTTCTAAGAGGGGGTGATTTATCTTGTGATATTTCTAAGAGGGGGTGATTTATCTTGTGATATTTCTAAGAGGGGGTGATTTATCTTGTGATATTTCTAAGAGGGGGTGATTTATCTTGTGATATTTCTAAGAGGGGGTGATTTATCTTGTGATATTTCTAAGAGGGGGTGATTTATCTTGTGATATTTCTAAGAGGGGGTGATTTATCTTGTGATATTTCTAAGAGGGGGTGATTTATCTTGTGATATTTCTAAGAGGGGGTGATTTATCTTGTGATATTTCTAAGAGGGGGTGATTTATCTTGTGATATTTCTAAAAGGGGGTGATTTATCTTGTGATATTTCTAAGAGGGGGTGATTTATCTTGTGATATTTCTAAGAGGGGGTGATTTATCTTGTGATATCAACAGTCTGAACAAGGCCAGCAATGTCATTGACTTGTGATTTTGTGTCAGCAATACCATTGACAGCTCCCAAAATAGTTTTGTCTTCTCAATTTCACTCACAAGGTTTGAGTCAACCTGTGGTATGGTTTTTCAAGCACTTTCTCATCGACACAATGTGGCTTCCCTGTGTCTCTCCAGCAAATACTTTCACGGCTTCTACTCCAATGAACTTAACTCCCTGGTGCCCCCTATATATGAATTTACTTGAGCCACAAGATTAGCAACTCGGTCCCACCCTTTTACTGTGAAACCAATAAAATGTAAAGGCAAATTCTACTCCAGCAGCTTCTTTTCTTGCACTTCCCGCCTGTGGGATTCCCTTTTGTTTACTTGCTTCCCCGACAGCTACAATCTCCAAGAATTTAAATGTAAAGTCAATAGTCATCTCCTATCTCACTAACCTGCATCCTCTCTCTCATGTTCCTTCCTCTGTCCACTCTCATCAGTATTCTCATCCTTCTCTTACCCACTTCCTGACACCTTCTATAACCTGTCACTCTTTCTCATTCCTCCTATGTAACCCCCCTGCAAAACAGTGGCAGTAAAATACTTTGCTGGGGGGTGGGGGGTGAGGCGATATGATTATGAAAAAACAAAAAAAAAACATTACAAAAAGTGCCTCACCATGCTGATACCAAGAAGTCACTTTCATGATAAACTGACCATAATGAGATTCAAATTTGGATCTCATGGTCAGAAAGCAAAAATTTTAACCTCTTGACCACATGCCCATATAGGATGGTTCAAAAGTAGGTGGACAAGGTCTGTGTATAGTTTATATTATTATGAGGTTCATTATAATTATAGTATTTTGTCTACAATGAAATTTATTGGTCAATGTTATAATTGTGTTAGTAAATATAATTGTATATGTAATCTGAAAATAAATGTTATTTACTGTCCACCTACTTTTGGAGCAGCCTATATATGTATAGAGAGAGAGAGCACACTATGGCTATTGGGCGTGTATAATGATATACGCGCTAAAAAGTCTGCCTTCTTCTATCGAACGCTCGTAGCTCAGAGGTAGAATCGCCGACAAATGCCAATTCGGCCGGGTTTCAATCCTGGGTTAAAAAGCAATCGTAGTCTAACTGTACTGATGAGCTATGATACAGCAAAACGGATCTGTCTGCTGATGATTATAGTATATATATATATATATATATACAAATTTACACAAGCTACTAGATTAGCAACTAAGCCCCACCCTTTTACAGTGAAACTGATAAAATGTAACCACAATTTCTACTCTAACAGCTTTTTTTCACGCCCTTCGCACCTGTGGAATTCCTTCCATATACTTGCTTCCCCGACAGCTAGAATTTCCAGGAATTTAAATGTAAGGCCAATAGACATCTCCTATCACACTAACTCGCATCCATTCTCACAAGCTCTTTTTTCATCTACTCCACCCCCATCCTCGGTATCTTCATCCATCTATTACCCTCCTCCTGACATTTCCTCTAACTAACCCCTTTTTCTCATCACTTTCCCCTCTGTAACCCCCTGCGCAACAGTGCTAGTAGAATGACTTGCTTGGGGTGAGATGATTTAAAATATATATCAAGTTCTCTAGACCAGCTACAGTCTTCAGCTGTGTGTCATGCTTCAAGTTTCAGCCTATTAGGCTCAGTACCTCTCCACACGGTAGGCCCACAACAGCTAAATAATGTTATCTTACAACTGGTCTATGATGTTAATTGCGACTTGATACAAATTTCTGGGTAATCCATGCACTACCTTCCACCGCTTCCCTTCGCCACAGGGCTTTGTTTTTGGGCTTTTGGATACCAGCACACTTGACAAATCTCTTTAAGGAAGCAGCAGGAAAATCCCTGTAGCCAACCTCAAACAGCAACAGCACCAAGGTGCAGTCATATCCTCTCTCACAGATTTCAGTCAGAAGTTCTTCATACCAAAGTAGCTTCCTTTCATAAGTCTCTTCAATCCTTTTTCTCTCATGCCACCATCACTTTGACAAGAAACAGATGTTTCTCGTCACTGTCAATCACCACTGGATCAGGCTTAAGTTCCTAAACACAATAACCTCCTCTGGTAGTGTAGCATCAACTAACACCATCTACTTCCTTGAGTCCTCTGTTCTTGTCTTCTGCCTTGTGCTAGTCACACCTTGCTTCACAAAGGTAACACTTTGCAGGTCCAACTATGGCATATTAGCACTTCCTGCCACTTCTACCATATCAATTAAAACCAAGTCATGTCTAAATTTGTTCCAGCCATTCTGAGGCGCCTCATTGCAAGATGACAGCATATGGCACAGTTTTTTGTATGTAGTACACAACCGGCAGAAGGGTGACTCCTGTACTCTCCATCTCCTTAAATTTGCATGTAATAGCACGACATCATATGCAGCCTGAACGAGGAACTTTAAATATCTGGGAAGCGTTCTAACAGGAAACGGAAAGTGTGATACGTAGAGGAAAACCCCTACAGCCAACCACAAACAGCCCCAGGGTGCAGCTGTATCCTCTCTTACAGACTTCAGCCACAAGTTCTTCAGACCAAAATAGATTTCTTTTATGAGTTTCTTCAATCCATTTTCTCTCCTGTCATTGTCATTTTGCCAAGAAACAGATGTTTCTTCTCAATGTCAATCAACAATAGAATCTGGCCTAAGTCCAGACACAACAACAACTTCCTCTGACAGTGTAGCATCCACCAACACTGTCCTGGTCTTCTGTCTTGTGCCAGTTACACCTTGCTTCAAAAAGGCAACCCTTCGCAGGTCTGACAAAAGTATATTAGCACTTCTTGCAGCTGTAACCACAACCTCCAAGACTAAGTCATGTTTAAAGGTATACCAGTCATTTTGTAGTGCCTCAGGTCAGGATGACAGCATATGGCACAGGTTTCTGTATGCACCACGCAACTCGCAGGGGGGTGACTCCTGCACTCCCCATCTTGTCAAATTTTCTGGAGATGGCACCACATCATATGCTGCCTGAATGATGAACTTTAAATATCCTGCACTGAGATGCCAACCAGCCAGACCAGCTGACCTGAACACCATCAGTACCCTCTCTGATGAGTTTGTTGAACACATTGCATCAGTTGTCTCTCCTCCACAAGCTTTCGAATTCCCTGTTCTCATAACTTGCGTTGTTCCTCTCCATTGGCCTCTGACCAAAATCACTCCCTCTCAACTAGGTCAAGCCCAGCATGTCTCTCTCTTGTAATATCCTAAACCTCTGCCTGCCTCACCATCCCTTCCACTGCCGACATCACTTCTGACACCTTCCACTTTCTTCCTTTCTTTACCTCCGGTATGTTTTCCTGGATTGCAACATCCTTCGATTCACACAATATGGATTGCAATCTCACCTTTGCCACCTTATACTCCTCCACCAAAGAAGTAACAGGTAGCCAAAGCACCCCTCACTCATGCTGCCATACAAAGCAACCAACAACAGAATCCTTGCAACACCAAGTCACATCCGTATGCACTTACTGATTTTCCACTTAATTATCTAAACTCAAAACAGTGCCACTTCACATATAGTCAGCAGCCACATTAGTCTCAGTATCAATCCAAAATGCATACACCAAACTTTAAATTTCCCAGGAAGCCCACATTGGTCTATGCTTCGTAGACCCACCTCTCCTGCCTGTCGCTGAATTTCAACTCCATGGTAAGGATCGGTCTCAGAGAAATTGTACCACCTCCCAAGGCTCTTCACACCCTGCTCCTGCACTGCTGATATCTTTTCACCTCTGATGGAAAATACTCCACTAATCACAGAACCTCTTTTTATAGACAGTGCCCTGCTTTTCCTTGGTCTGAAGGCCATCTGACTCCACCCTACCAACTCTGCAAGTCTCTCTAGAACCATTTGTGCTACTTTCTTATCTTGAATTATTATTAAATCATCCATAAATGCCTGAGTTTTGATCTCATTCTTCAGGAAGCGGTACTCTGGCTTCAGACCTCTCAGAATCACCTCCATCACCATCACAAACAGTACTGGAAAAATTATACATCTTTGTCGCCATTTGCATGATGTTTCAACAGTTGTACGCTCCAGCCTTCTTCAGGTGCTAAGAATTTTGAACCGAACCCTTTATTACAATCACTGGGGTATATGAACTCCATTCCTTGCAAGAAGCCTCGTTTGGAAGTCATGGGTTATCTCCTTCTAACCCTGCAAGTTACTTGTTCACCATTGAACTTGGTATTGAACTCACAACTTCTAAGAGTCAAGTCAGGAACTAACCTGACTTATATACTCCAGTGATTTTAATAAAGGGTTCGGTTCGAAATTCCTAGCACTTGAAGAAGGACAGAGCGTACAACGGCCGAAACTTTGTGCACATGGCAACAAAGATGTTTCATTTTTCCAGTACTGTTTGTGATGGTGATGGAGGTGATCCTGAGAGGTTTGAAGCCAGAGTACTGCCTCATTATCACTATATATATATATATATATATATATATATATATATATATATATATATAAAATTTTAGATATTCTACAATTTCAAGTGTTATATGTATTTCACAATCTGAAAAAAGCTGCTCACAGACCCAAAAGATACAACAGTTAATAAAAATCAAAATAATCCTGAAAATAGTTACACACAGACGCTCATGTTAAATTTCCATGTCATGTTTTTCTAAGAAAGCAGATGAATTGCAATTGAAGCTGGTGTCAGTCTGAGACTTTAATTTTAATTTCTCTTTATACTGTTCGTTCTCCTTCCCTTTTTTTCTTTTTCTTTCTATTCTTTCCATTTATCAATTGTCTATATTTTTCTTTCTTTCTTTGGGGTTTTTTTTTGAATGAGCAAGGAATTGTTTTTGTAGATTACCCTTACAAATGTTTATTCTTGACATGGGCATATGAGCTCTGTGTGTAACTATATTTGGGATTATTTTATTCTGTTGTATCTTTTGGGTCTGACAAGCAGCTTTTTTCTTTCTGCAAAATATGTATTACTCATGAAATTGTAGAATATCTAAAAAAATTTTTTCTAAATTACATTACTCTGTTAAATAAATAAATTTAACATTGCGTTCTTTTGAGTTTGTCTTTATTGGAGTTTATCTGACTTATATACCACGTATTCTACATTGTGTGTGTGTGTGTGTATATGTATATATATATATATATATATATATATATATATATATATATATATATATACACACACACACACACACACACACACACACATATATATAAATATATATAAAAATATGTATTTTAGCAACCCTTCTTTTATACAAGTTTCATTAAAAAGTGACTAACAAAGTACTGCAGTTAAGTCTTTTAATTACTTTTTGTGTTATATATTTTCTTCTTTCCTGGACATAAATTTTGTAGAAATTGTTCAAATGTTCTGTATGGGCAAGCATTTTTGGCTATACTTTTAGTCATTATCAAGGATGATTTCATTTTTACTTTTTACTGACTAACATGAATTGTTTTATGTATGTCTCTAGAGTTATAGGCATGTTTTTATTTTACAAACATGTGTAAGGCTTTCGATGTCATCTGGCACATCTTATTTTTTGTAATAAAAATTTATCGTAAATAATCAGGCCGGTAGAAATAAATATATTAATACTGTTTGCTTATAAACAGAATATCTACTTAAATACGAGTATTGATCAAAAATAATGTTCAGACAAATAATTTCAAATTGCCGGTTGTTTAAAACCATTTAGTTAATCTTCGTAAATTTCCGTAACATTGTATGTTTACAATTGTTAACATTACGATACATTTCAGTGCAGAGATGGTTATTTACATAGAATCAAAAATTGTGTTTTATGGGCTTGATTTGACTTCGTTTTGATTGTTGGTCGAGAGGTCTAAGATGCGCCAGATCAATTAGTGGCTTCCCCTATGTTGATAGGGGTCACATGTTCGAATTCTGTCGAATGACATACATTTTCGTAACAATATTTATCGTAAATAATCAGGACGGTAGAAATAAATATATAATACTGTTTGATTATAAACAGAATATCTACTTAAATACGAAGTATTGATCAAAATTAATGTTCAAACAAATCATTTCAAATTGTCGGTTGTTATAATCAGTTTCGTTAATCTTTGTTATATATAAATATATAATCATGTATTTGGGCAGCAATCTCTCTTTCATATATGTTTCATTAAAAATGACTGACATGATCCTTCCAATTATATTTATTTCATTCTTATGTTCTTATAATTTTTTTCTTTCTTTGACAATTTGTAGAAATTGTTCAAATGTTCTGTATGTCCAAGCATTTTTGGCTTTACTTTTAACCATTATCAAGGATGATTTCATTTTTACTGACTACATGAATTGTTTTATGTATGTATCTAGAGTTATAGGCATGTTTTTATTTTCCAATCAAAGTCAACACATTGTGCTTGTGTTCATAGTCGACGTTATTGAGTATATATATATATATATATATATATATATATATATATATATATATATATGTGGTTCTACAGAAGGAGGCTGCGGATATCGTGGACTGAGCATGCAAGCAACGATGGGGTGTTGGAAAGAATGGCAACAAAAAGGAAATTAATACTAAGCATCAGGAAGGAAGAAACAACTGAAGTTCCTGGGACATGCAATGACGAAGGAGAGCTTGGAGAACCAGATACTGACAGGCCAGATAGAAGGAAAAAGACAGTGGAAGGCAGCCGATAACATATTTGCAGGGCCTGATCAGGTGGATGATGGAATGGGGGTTGCGAGGTGTAACAGGAGCAAGCATACTAAGAGCCACAAGGGATAGGGAGACGTGGAGAACCATGATCGCCTACATCCTGAAGGGACAGGGCCCATAGAAAAAGAATATATGGGATGTGCATTGTCATGCATTGGTTATCAGCTCGGAACGAGAAAACGGGGAGCCAAAATTGAATTCCTTGCATTTACTTACGCACAAATACCCTTGGGAAAGGTATTAATCCATCTCTTCCTTCCAGTTATGGGTTAAATAACAGGACCGATTGGGTTCTATAGCCTGGCTGGCAACCAGTCTACTGGAGAAAGTAATGGCAGCTTACTGCAGGATAACCTTCTGCCCAGTTAGTCATGTCTCTTTTGAGACATGATCGCCCAAGTGTATATCACGTATGACTGATACAAGGTGTATCAAAAATACTTTTACAAACATTGTGAGTGAGTTCCTCACACCAAAACAGGGAGAAAAGTCCATATAACATATGTCTGCAAATCCTTCATTTTTTAGTTATTGAATCTAAAGAAAGTTTATAGGGAATGGCGCTGTGTTGCCATATAGACTAGGTTACATTTGTCATTCATGTACATTTGTGGCTAGTCTGTCTTCAACATTTAATGTGTGGTAGTGAGTTAACTGAGCAAGGGTTCCATTTAACGATGGCAGAATATTCATATTGTGAGCGGGCATGTATGATTTTTAAATACAGTCATGCAAATGGTAATGGAAGGCAAAGCTGCATGAGATTGGGTTTCCAGACTTTTGCTGCTGTTTATCGTCAGGTTGCTAAAACAAGATACTTTGTTAAAGTATTTTTGGATTGTATATTTATCAGCATCTACCATAAACTTTAAAATTGATAACTCAAAAATGAAGGATTTGCAGACATGTTTATATGGACTTTTGTCCTTGTTTTGATATGAGGAACTAGCCTTCAATGTTTGTAAAAGTATCTTTGATATATACAAATTGTACATTGTTTTAATCAAATCTACTGATGAGTGGTTTAATTGCCATAGAACAAGAAAAATGAAAACTTAATTTGGTTTATTAGGGTTGTCTGTTGATTTTGAACATTATAATTACAAAAACTATCATTAAAAAAAAAAAGGTGGTGGTATCTTCCAGAAATACTCTGGATTATCTTAATTCATGTACACTGACGGCTATAATTATTAGCCCACCCCAATTTTAAAAAAAGGATGATATATTTCATACTATCTTTTCCAATCTGTTCACTTTTTTCTTTTTGTTTCAATTGGAGTAGATAGACTAAACTATCACCCGGTTCACACTCCACCCACGTCTATTGAACAGGTGAAGAGGCTCATCCCTTGTTCCTTGTTTAGGATGTGGTTTCCGGCTTTCTCTTTTCCAATCTTTTCACTCTTTTCTTTTTTTTTTTTCAATTGTAGTAGATAGACTAAACTATCACCCAGTTCACACTCCACCCACGTCTTTTGAACAAGTGAAGAGGCTCATCCCTTGTTCCTTGTTTAGGATGTGGTCTCCGGCTTTCTCTTTTCCAATCTTTTCACTCCTACATAGCCCCTGCACTTCAGTGGCGTTAGTGCCTTGCTCGGGGTGATATGATTAAAAAAAAAATTTTTTAGTATTTATTGCCAAGTAGACAATTCTAAATGAAAATAGAATGATTCTTTTGTTATTATTACTTTGCAAAATTTTACTTCAGCCAGCCAATAAGAAGAGACTAGCATCGGGAAGCACAAAAACTGGACACCAGAACAGTTCATTTGATGCACATGTTATTGTGCAGTATTAACAAAAGAACCATTCTTTTTTCATTTAGAATTATTAATACTATGAAATACATCATTTTTTAAAACACCGGGGTGGCCAATAATTATGGCCGGTAGTGTAAGTCCTCCTGGCTCCGCTATTGTTCTAACATATATGGTCTCTTTGTCATCAATTAGGGTTAATTCACCATCCTACAGTCTACAGACCATTGCTACCACACACCATGAAAAGATCGTTCCCAGTTGTATTTTGATGCACTACAGACACCCAGTTTCAATGAAAACACCTTTCTGATAAATGCTAAATTATTGTTATATTATTAGGGTACCCGAGATTTCAACCCTCAACAGATGGCCATTCGTGAAGAAGTGTTTAATAAAATTGTGGATTGTTTTAAACAACATGGAGCAGAAACGATAGACACACCAGTTTTTGAATTGAAGGTGAGCACTTTTTCCTACTTTCTTGATTTTTATTTCTTGTTCCATTTCAATAAAAACTAACGAGGTCATTTTTCTGTGGTTTCCCATTGTTATAAACCAATGAATCTCAACTGACATGCTGTAACACACTTGTGTTCCATGAAATATTGTGTTCCGCGGAATATTGTCACAGCATACATATGTATATGTGTGTGTGTGTGTGTGAAAGTTGTAATGGTACTGTGTTAGTATTTGAATAAATGAATAAGTATTAAAATATTTTTTCATATAATTCTTTTCATTATTCTTTGATTGTTATTTTAAATACTTCATTCATTAAGTAAATGGGGGTCTGCTTATCACACATTTGACCAAACATTGAAGAAATTGCAAAAAAACCCAAAAAACCCAGGCACTGGTTTCACACTAAATAAGCCGCACAAATAATTGAATAGAAACATGGAAATAAAGTAATTCATATTTGTGTATTTTTTTAAAATTGATGGTTTTATTTCATAACATTTAAATGTATACCCTTTAAAAAGTGGGTTGTAATATTTTCACTTGCTTCTACATGTGCTGCATCTGACAACAAGACCTCTGATTGGGAGGTTGTGAGGAGCATAGAACCACCTCTTAATTGCTGTTGTTCTCAGGTCCACCCTGACCCAGGGAGGTAGCACCTGTTAGTTCCCCAGCTATTGGCAAATAGTTAACCCCCAAACTGGGGTTAAAACATTATGAAAGTATAAAAATAGATTTTATAGGAAAATATGCATTTTTGAAGGAAAATTATTGCCAACAATACAGTTTTGAAGAAAAATTATTGCCATAATATATTTTTGAAGAAAAAAATTATTACTAGCAATACAATTTTGAATGCAAAATTAGAAGACATCTTCAGTTTCTAAATTTAAAAAAAAAATTTCATCAAATCTGGCTAAATCAACTTTCTTACTATAACTGAACAAAAAAAAACAACCTTAAAACACTATCCTTATGGCATTAAATAAACCGCAAAGGTCGATATGCTGTTAAACAAAATTCAAACTCCTAGGTGTGCTGTTGCATAAAAAGGTTGAGAAACACTGCTATAAGCAGATGTTAATTCATTTCCTATGGCATCAGTTCAAACTAATGTTTGTTTTGCCTAGATGATGTGACCATTTTGCTTAAAGTTTGTATTTTCTTGATGTCAGATGAAAACTTGAAAATTTTCCAACATGTTTCACTAAAATTTTCTCTTTCCAAAGTTATAGCTTATTTGAAATACCTATAAAAATTTCAGTTTTCCTATTTGAATTTTCTCATGAATCTTAATTCTTAAGTTAATGATTGGATAAGCTCATAGTTCTTCTTATAGAACTCTTAAGGAGTTTATGTAATCATTAACTTCAGAATTAAGATTCATTAGAAAATTCAAATAGCAAAACAATAAAATTTTCATGTGTACTGCTAGTTTTGTTAATTTTAGTCCATCCTATTTCTAACTTTTATTACAATTTTCTACCTTGATAGTAGGACCTTGAATAAGTTCTCGCAGATTTTTCATGAACAGCAATGTTTATCTACAAAAATTAGTAAGAAACATGTCACTAGCTACTACTTTTTCCCATCTTTCCGGCAGCATTTGAATTTCACATCAGAAAAACAACACATCTTTTGAGGTTAACCATGAGTTAACCAATTTTTTAGCATTTTCATAAGAATGAAAGTGCTGCTCAGCCAGGCCATGTGTCATCAATTGAAACAAGTGATAATCAGATGGAGCAGTGTCTGGTGAATGTGGCAAGTGGGGTAGAGTTTAATCATGTAAACAAAAAGTAATTTTGTTATCAACCTATTAATGTCCGGCTATCGTTTCTAAACTCATTTGCTAGGACAGCTAGCCAGTCCCTGTCGCAGACACCTGCTCAGGCACATTTTTGTTTTTTCAGAGCCCACCTGTAGTTTATACTGCAAATATACTTAATGACTTTAGTTAGTTTCTGGGACAAAGTGCATAATTTCCCCTTTTAAACAACACCATTTCATGATAGCACAACCGTTAACAGCTTTCAAAGAGTTTGTCTACCCAATTTCATTCAGAAGGCTTGAAATCTACCATGGCATAGTTTTCAGGTACTTTACAATGTTGCTGTACATGGGGATTGTCTCCCCAGGTTGATAATATCAAGAAGTCACCTCTTTGACAAATCACTTGTGGTAAGATTTGGTCCCAGGTCTGATCGTCATAAAGTGAACGTTCTAATCACTCTTTGATGCCCTCTTACTGTCAGCCTATTACCACACTGAAAATAAATGGCGCTTCATTTTTTTTTTTTCATTTCAGGAAACTTTGACAGGGAAATATGGAGAAGATTCTAAACTCATTTATGATCTTGCTGACCAAGGAGGAGAGATGTTGTCTCTCCGCTACGATCTTACTGTATCCTTTCATAATTCTGTAATATTTGAGCTTCCTTACCATTAACCCAGCTTCTTTTAGTGTTATATATTGGAATACCTCTAGATTTTATCGTGTGACTTAACATGACTATAATAAACTACAATGGTGATTATTGCTAAAAATATATTTTTTATTTAATTCAGTCAGTCAGTTAAGTGCCATATGTGATACATGCTTTCGGCAATCATGTTCTCGAAAGAGACATGACTGACTGATTATCCTGCAGTAGGTTGCCGTTACTTTCTGTAGTAGACTACTTGCCAGCCAATGCTATAGAACCCAATTTGTCCTGTTATTTCACTCATAGCTAGAAGGGGAAGAGATGTATTATATTATTAAGTAGTATTTAGTGGAGGATCAGTTCATTACTTAATAACAATATAAAACCGATCCCCCACTTTATGCCTAGTAGAAGTCTTAATTATGTTTCCATCTATTATATTCAGTCAGTCAGTTAAATACCATATGTGATAAACGATTGGGCGATCATGTCTCGAAAGACACATGACTGACTGGACAGAAGATTATTCCGCAGTAGATTGCCATTGCTTTCTACAGAAGACTGGTTGCCAACCACGGCTATAGAACCCAATCTGTCCTGCTATTTAACTCATAGCTGGAGGGAGAAGAGATAGATTATGTTACATGATTATATTAAGTATAATTAGTGGGGGATCAGTTTACTACTTCATAACAATTGAAAACCGATCTCCCAATTTCTGCCCAGTAGAAGTTTTAATTATGTTTCCAGCTATTATATTTAGTTAGTCAGTTAAGTGCCATACGTGATACACGCTTTGGGCGATCATGTCTCAAAAGAGATGTGACTGACTGATTATCCTGCAGTAGGTTGCCGTTAGTTTCTGTGATAGACTGGTTGCCAACCAAGTCTATAGAACCCAATCTGTCTTATTATTTAACCCATAACTAGAGGGAAGAGACGGATTAATACCTTTCCCAAGTGTATTTGTGCATAAGTGAATGCAAGGAATTCAACTGGAATTAATACTCAGCACCCCAATTTGTTGTTCTGAGTTGATATCCACTGCACCACAAAGTATATTTGTTCATTTAATTAGTTTTCTAATGTCCAATTTTAGAAGAAATCTTTTGTGTTCTAATATTTTATTATTACAGTTGCACAAAAATATATTATTCATTCCTGTTATGGAGATGAACACTTTTCTCCAGAATATAACTTGGACTTGTCCAAATAGCATACATTCTGTTGCTGGAAATCATAAGGAAATAGCTATCCAGGAGCAAGCTTTATATTCTAACTACAGAATTCAGTAAGACTATGTTGACTTCAGGCAGCATTATATTTCATGATTGTGTTATCTTCATTCAATGGAATGAAGATATGACAAATGTTAATGATTAAAGTGTCACCTTTAATTTTATATCAATTTCCTTCAGAATTTTGTTTTAAATACATGACACACCCATACATGTGTATATACTGTAAACTAATATTCAGTTATTTGGAAAATAATGTCCGATTTTAAAATATACCTTTTGTGTTTTAATGATTATAATAGTTACACAAAAATCTTTTACTCATTTCTAATGATTAAAGTCTCATCTTTATTAATTTTTGTATCCATCTTTTTTTTCAGAATTTAAAATATATGCCCATCACCTTGAGCATGAAAATAGAATAGATGCATAAATATTTTTTATGGAGGGAGTCATTATAATAGTTGCAGAAAAAAATCTGCTACTCATTCCTAATGAGCTGTTATGGGGAAACACACTATTCCTCAGATAATGGACTCTCCCTCCTATATTAATATGAGTTAACAGGAAGTTAACGGGAGAAGTTCTTAGTTCTTAGGAGTTCATAGAAGTTCTTTGGAGTTCAGTAGAACTACTAGGTAGTTGATATTAGTCGGCAGTTAGCCGATTATTAAGGAGTCAGCTTTTAGTGGAAGATTATCAAGTTCCTAACATTTTGGGTGTGTTAAGTCGATTAGCAACTGACATAGCACGATGATAACCTTCAGTGCGAAAACTACTTCACAACATGAGCAAAGTGCCCTCTTTGTTAATTTGATCTCAATCTCTTTCAGAATTTAACTTAAAAAGTTATATACCCCGTCATCCTGAAAAGAAAAGTGTGTTTACTTTTTTTGCATGTTCAAGCTTGGTCATCAGGTTTCCGAAACTTGGACACTTCGACATGATTTAATGGTTAACAGTCTTGTCTCATTAGATCAATCAGGACTGAATAGTGAATTCTATCCTCACTGGGTGCTCTATACTTTTGGCCTTATCACATCTAAACAATGCTTAGAAAACCACCACAACACTTCCCAAACTGATGCCAACAAACCGAGCATGAGATGAAGGATCCACCCTATAGCACTGGCTTCTGAAGTTCCACAGTGAGGATACGAGTCATGAAGATCAAGGTAGCAGCAGACGTCTATCTGCAATTGATAATTTCAAACGAAATCCACATTACAGTGTCATAGAGATGTCTTGGATAATAGTGTCAGCATTTCAACAATATCAGGCCATCTTAAGCTAAGGTAATGAAAACCAATAAATAGGTTCCACATGAACTCTGTGAAAGTCAGAGTTTGACATTCTGAAGTGTGTTCATTGCAGCATCTGCAAAACTTGAATGATCCATTTTTTGGCAAATAATGACTTGTGATGAGAAATGGAGTCTTTGAATATCATCAGTAATCAACTCAGTGGCTTGGTAGTGGTGAAGGAGCCAAACACTTTTCGAAACCTGATTTGAACCACCAGAAGATTATGGCAATCTTGACTCGTCGTAACTTCCTTTTCTTTATTATTCACATCTTGTGAAAGATATTGGAATGGTTTCCTGTTGTTTTCTACATATTGTAGCATTCAATTTTCCTACTCTTAAACTAGTTGCCACTCAAGGTTAAAGAGACCAGTCTGCTCTGTTATTTAACCCCTAGCTAGGAGGAGATGGTTTCATGTCTTTTCTAAGAATATTAGTGTGAAAGTGAATACCTTAGATTTGGACTTGGCTTGCCAATTTCACGTTATGCTACTTGCTCATTCTTGAATATGTTAGAATTCACCATGGACTTTCTAAGGTTTTATTTGATATTGAAAAAATTACTATATATATCTGTTTTGCTGAACAAGTTTTTATATTTTGACAATGCTTCATAGCAATGTAATATTTTCCAAAATTAGAATTGTCAACAATAAAACTAAGATTTACAATTAAAATATTTTAAATGGTAGATGGAGATTCTTAGTGAAATCACTTCTCAAAATTTGTGATCAAATAATGAAGACCAATTTTTCCTCCCATTCTGTGATAATGAAACACACCTATTCCTCAGATAATGGACTCTCCCTCCTATATTAATAAGAGTTAACAGGAAGTCAACTCGAGAAGTTCTTGCTCAGTTTTTGACGTTTGTTGTCATTTTCTGACTTCTCAGACCTTGTTTTGACAAGCGTCGAACTTTTTGTGTAAAAAAAACCGATTCATTCATTTGGACTTTTTGTTTTACAAAAAAAGACCTTTTTGTTGAGCTAAGTTTATTTTTATTTATTTTCTTTTTCGTTTATTTACTTTGTTATTTTCTTTTTTTTATTCTTCTAGCTTTTTTGTTTTTATTTTCGTATTTTTGGCGGCCATATTTGTTTTTATTTAGGTCGGCCGTTTTGAGTTTATTTTTATTTTTTTCAGTATCTGTTTGGCCTTAAGTGCCATATTTATATTTTTTTAACTGTCCCTATTTTGACCAGAAGCTGAAGAATTAGCTGATTTTTATTTTTCTTCCAATTTAACTTTTCTTTTTTTTCAGCCCCTCCCCAGTTTTTCTTTTGCGGAAGTCGCCGTTAGGAGACTTTTCGTTTTCTTTTTGTTTGTTTGTATTTGTTTGTATTTGTTTTCCTTGTGCATTTAATTTAATTGTACATTTGTAAAATTTAATCGTTGTTTAAATTTATTTTCGTTAATTCATTTATTTTGTAAAGTTTAGTTAAATCGTTTAAATTTAATTTTAGCCCCTCCCCCTATTTTCTTTGTCGGGAGTAGCCGTTTAGGCAACTCTCCGTTTGTTTTATTTTCTTTAAATTTATCTGTGTAGTAGTTTATCGTAACTGGTAAAGTTTATTTTTGTATAAATTTGTTTTTCTTTTATTTTTTAACCTCTCCGGAGGCTAATTTTTGCCATTTAAGGCTTTTTCTTCTCTTATATTTGTAAGAGTTTAATTACACCGTTAAAGGCAAGTTTTTTTTCCTAAGCCTTTTGTTATTTCTATTCTTTGCCATTGTAGGCTAATTTTGTAATTATTACTGTTCTTGTCATTACTTTGTGAGGAGAGTTTTTTTTTTTTTTTTTTTTTTTTACGCCCCCCCCCCCCACCACCACCATTTTTCCTACCCCGCTCCATTCTCTTATTATTTACGGAGGAAAATATATAGTGACAAGCAAATATAAAAATGGCCGACTCAAGTCGGTCAGTTAAAAAGAAATTAATTTTTGATCCGCCCAGGAAGGGCCCGCCTGACAAAAATAAAGAGGACTATCCCCCTCTAAATGAGTCTAATAGTAAGACGAAAAATATGGTGGCCGAGAAAGGCCAAAAGATTGCAACAGATGATAAGACTAGAAATGCCAAAGACAACAATAAAGATGCTAAGGCCGGGGAGTTGCCCGATTGCTGGAAGTCCCCACCTAGTTGCATTATAAACATTGCGGAGTTTCTGGAGAGATCTAAAGGTTTCGACCATCTTTTGAAAGATGACGGACTTTTGGAAAACCCCCAGGAACTACGAAAGTTTGAAAAGAGAATGGTGTCGGTCTTCGTGGTGGACAAGCGTTCGCGCAAAATTTGTCGCTCCACGAAAGACACAGTAATCCGATCACTGGTGTCCCTAGGGGTTAAGCCCCAAAGAGTAATTAGAGGGCCGCTCTTTTTCATGTGGGACGTACTGCTGCCCACACCGGAAGATTGTTTAGAAGTCATCAAAAGAGAACTTATCACTAATGACCTTATCTTGAGAACAGAATATGAAGGCCGAAGAAGGACCACAGTAGCAGTATATGAGGTGCCTCCTCAGGTTGCCGGCGAACATCTGGCATCGTATTTAAGGAAATATGGCCAAATACTCGCAGCCGCTTCCGACAACCTGAACGGGGGATGGACATTTGACATCATAATGGAGCGAGAAGCCTTCGATTCCGTCCCCAACTGCTTGGATTACTGCGGCCGGAAAATGCCGGTCATAGTGACTGGCCGAAAACCAACTTGCTGGAAGTGCGGGCAGACTGGTCACCTGTCCTCTTCCTGCCCAGAGAAGAAGGCCTCTGGTGATCCGGCCGCTGGCGACCAGAATACCCCTAAGCCTGACAACCGGTAGTTCCGCAACGCCTGTAATGGGCCTAGCAGCGGCACGGTCCGGTGTCTCACAAAAACCGGGTGGGCCTCGGCCCCCATCCTCCCAAATTCCGAAGCCTGCCGCAAGTGTGGTTAAGGACAAGGATGAGGGAGTATGGCATGTCGTTGCTAGAGGCAAAGGGAAGATCCGAGCAGCGGTACCTCAGTCCCCTGAATCTCCTAGGGATGACACCGACAGTCCCACTCCCTCTGGCAGCTTTAAGGGCGACGTCCCGGCGGTCCATCAGGACAGGCCATTGAATGAAATGCAAAAGAAGGCCGAACCCAACTGGGACAAAATTGTTCAGCTTAGGAAACTTAAGAAAGAGCTGGAAAATAAGAAACCCTCAAAACCAGCAACTTCACACTCTTCCGTTTCCGCCCCTTCCTCCCCCTCCCGGAAAAAAACCATGGCCCCTCCGCCCATGACTAAGTCTCTGACCACTTCCCCGTCCAAAATGACCACCTTGAAACATCAATCCCCAGTCCCTTCTCGTGTCCCTTCTACTCCTGCTTCTCCTGATGACTCGCCCATGTCCACCCCAACACCTACTCCCTCTCTCTCTCCTCACAAAAGCAAGAGACAGAGAAGCCCTGAGGCGGCCTCTGGTGAGGAAAAAAGGAAGAAATTGAAACCTCCCTTCAACCTTGGGGAGGACGTGTGTAGAGTTTCCGAGGAGACTGCTCAAAGGGCTCTGAGCCACTCAAAGCGCCTGAAACCGCTACTTCGGTTTCAAAAATTACAAGACAAGGACATAGAGGACCCGCGCAATTTCCCAAACGCCAAGAGGATCCTGACGGTCGTGCGTTCGGGAACTGGAACGCGTCAAATATGGACTATGTTAGGGGAGGCAAATGATTCGTTTGCAACAGACCCTCCCCTTTCTTATTTCCATGATGAGGACAACAAAAATTTACAGCAGTTTTGTTCTGGGAGGACCCCGGTTTATGTTCACCCCTCCCTTTACAGAGCGTTGAAACTAACGTTTCCCCTGGACATTGGCGGCCTGTCCTATGATGGCACTATCAAAAGTGAAATGGGTCTCGGCTCAATGGGACGGGCTGTCGGTGTCCTGTCACCGGACATGTTCGGAACAGTTCCTCAACCCTAATCGGACTGATAATGGCTCTCTGGTTAGCAAGTATGAATGCCCGGGGGCTGAGGTCTGAGTCTCGGAGGGTGAGACTCCTTCATGATCTCCAGCGCCTCGGGGTGGATGTTTGTTGTTTGCAGGAGACCCGGTTTTTTGCTGGCGACTATGAGGGCATACTGTCTAGGGATTACGATCTCTATTCAGCATGTTTTGATGGTCGGTCTAGAGGTGTTTCCTGGCTAGTGAGCAAGTCTTTGGGTGCGGCGTGTACGCTTGTCTTCGCGGATCCAGCGGGCAGGATTTGTGTGCTGGATATTACCATAAAGGAGAAGTCTTTTCGCCTCATTGGGGTTTATGCGCCCAATGTCCATGCGGAGCGTCCTGCTTTGTTTCGGCAGCTCGAGTCGTTCTTTGGAACATCGAGGCGGGTAATTTTAGTGGGGGATTGGAATGCCGTCCTTGACCCTGAGAAGGATCGTATAGGAGAAAGATCGGGTACTAACAACCCGGATGTGAAACCATTTCGGGAATTTATCGACAGGAATGATCTTGTCGATAAGTACCGAAATGAACACCCCCGGGAGGTAGTGTGGACTTGGACTAATAGGGGCAGCTCGGATTCGAAGGTACGCGCAAGCTACCTCGACCGAGTCCTAGTTAGGAGAGTCGACGTAGGGCTCTTAGGTTGTCCAAGTTTCCATTCCATAGTTTACACGGATCATAGGCTCGTCCGGGTTCGTGTAAACTTAGATAAGCCTAAGGTTAAGTTGGCTGGCTACTGGAAATTGAACGCGTCATTATTTGATAGCCAAGATTTCCAGCACCAGCTTTTACTAACACTAAAGCGGGAACTGACGGGGGCTGTGGTTGGGAATAAGTGGTGGGATACACTTAAATCCAAAATTAGGTCGTTTGCTGCCGACTATAGCCGTCGGCTCAACTTAGCTAATTTAGCGGCGCAATCGACGTTAGAGAAAAAAGTTGATCGGGCAGTTAAATCCCGTAATAGTGGGGACGTAGCCTTAGCTAGGGCCGAGCTGGCCTCCTTGGCTATCAAGAAGGATCAAGCTCTGGTAGTTAGGGCTAGGTTAAAAAGAATGTCTTCTGAGGCAACGAATATGGCCGCAGAATTGCGTGCAGAGGAAGCTAGGCAAGCAGCCAATCGGCATATCAAGGACATCACATTGCCGGATGGTCGTACCGTGACTACAGACGTGGGTATATGTGGAGCTTTTCGGGATTACTTCCAGGATCTTTTCACCAGGGAGCCCGGTCTGAGCTCTGCTCAGTTCGACACCTATTTGGCTGACTTTCCCCGCCTCGAGGCGGCTGAAGCGGCTAGGTGCGAGGGGCCCATAACAGAGTCGGAAATCTGGGATGCGCTGAAATTGGTTGGCCGGGACAAAACTCCAGGTTTGGATGGTCTTCCCTACGAACTGTACTTGAGGCAGTCGTCCGTTCTTGTTCCTCTGCTGGCTCTTGTTTATAACAACTGGATGAGGCAGGGGTCTATACCTCGACGCTTCACCAGGGGTGTAATCAAGTTGCTTCGCAAGAGCAAGAGCGGTGGGGGTGGCATAGATAATTATCGGCCTTTAACGATGTTAAATACTGACTTAAAGATTTTTGCCAAGATCTTGGCCGGCCGTTTGCAGGCTGTCCTCTCTAGTCTGATTGGCCCCGAGCAGACTTGTGCTGTGAAGGGCAGGACTATTCAGGACAACCTTCATTTGGTACGCCTGATCATTGAGAAAACCGACACCGAAGCCGCGCTGATCAATTTGGATCAGTCCAAGGCTTTCGATAGGGTTGACCATCGTTTCTTGGAGTCTGTCCTTTCCGCCGCCGGTTTCGGGCCGTACTTTCGCTCCTGGATCCGACTGCTGTATGAGTCCCCCGGTGCGCTGGTGGAAGTGAATGGGGTAAGATCGAAGCCCTTCACTTTATCTCGCTCCATTCGTCAAGGTTGTCCACTTTCGCCTTTGCTGTACGTTCTTGCGTTGGAGCCATTCCTTCGCAAGTTAAAGGCGAATCCGGTCCTTCGCGGAATTTCCGTACCTGGTGCTACCACCTCGGCCAGGTACTCCGCCTATGCTGACGACGTTTCGGTTTTTGTGTCGAGCAAAGCCGAGATTGACGAAGTCAGCAAAGAAATCAGATGCTATGAGACGGTGACAGGGGCCAAGATCAATCGCGATAAGTCTGTTGGCTTGCGATTGGGTGCGTGGAAGGGAGTTTCTCTTCCCGGACCTTTCCTCTGGACGGACGGGCCGATCAAGATTCTCGGCGTCTTTTTCGGTCCTGATCTCCAGTTGGAAATGAATTGGTCGGAGGTTCGAGAGAAGGCCGAGGGCGCAGTTCGTCTGTGGACTCGGAGGAGGCTCTCCTTAAAGGGGAGGGCGGAAGTATGTGCTTCGCACATCTACCCGATTCTCCTTTACCGACTCTCGGTACTTCCTGTCCCGTGTGCCATTCGTTTGGGTTTAATTCAGCTCTTGTTCTCCTTCCTTTGGGGAGAAGGCAAGTCTCCCAAGGTACGTCGCGAGATCTGTTGCCTGCATCCATCTGAGGGCGGTCTGGGCATGCCTAGCGTTGAGATTCGTCAACACACGCTTCGCATTAGATTCCTGGATCGAATGTGTATGCTGGAGGATGAGAACGGCGCCCTCGTTCAAGAGGACGTCCATAAAAACTTTCCATCCCTGAGAAGTGTGCATTTGTCGGAGGAGGAGGCCGGCCGTACTCCTCGTGGCGAGTGCTCCTTCTATAAAGAATGTCGTTTGGCTCTCCAGTTTCTCTTGCGGGCTACGGATGGCCTCTCCAACGCCCAATCGTTGTCTCTTAGGGCATTATATCGGGTTTTAGTTAGAGGGGCCGTTCAAGATGAACTGATTGGCGAGCTCGGGCTTACGAAGCAGGAGGCTTGCTCCATATGGCCTTGGGCGCCTGGGTTGAAATGTCTCACTAACGATGAGGCATCACTCACCTGGCTGATGATACGAAAGGCTCTCTGGGTAGGCAAGAGGCTTCATGCAGCGGGCCTAACTCCGAAATCAACCTGCGTGCGTTGTGGGCTGACGACGGAAACCGTCGATCATGCCTTCTTCCACTGCAGTGTTGTTGCTCCGTTGTGTAAGTTTCTTGAAGACCTCATGGTTCGTATGCTGCGTGGAAAGTTCTTTGTCCTTGAGGCTAGTTCTGTTTGTAGCAATGTCGTGCCTCCGTTATCTAGGGCTGAGCACTATGTGCTCTTTTGCTTACTAGGTGTTATGCGAGTCGTGATTTGGACGACGCGACAGAAGGAATTCTATGGTGATGAGAAGTTTACCTCTTCCCAACTGATCTTGTTCTTTAAGCATCAGCTTAAAGTCAAGATCAGGACGGAAAGGAAACGACTCACTCCATCTGAATTTGGCAAAAGGTGGGTGAGTCTTGCGCGATTCTGTCGAGTGAAAGGTGCTGACCTGGAGTGGTTGTTTGATGCCGGTTAGGCATCAGGATATTGGGTGTGCTGGGCAGAACATGTGCACCCCGTCCCTGTTAGGTTAGTGTAGGGAAAGTTTGATTTTCTGTTTTTTTGCTTCATTGTTAACTTAGCTAGGTTATGATTGCTCATTGGCCCCCTTTTCTTTTTTGTCCCCTATTTTTCTTTAGTTTAACCCCCCTTCCCTTCCCACTTTAGGTGTTCAACAATGTTAGTTCTCCGGTGGATGCGTGGCGACTTTCGTTATTTTTCAAGTGTGCTTTTCGTTTTTGTTATGGTGTTTAAATGTGTGAGTGATTGTGTGAGTGATTGCTGATCGGATAAGTGATATTATTATATTTCTAAAGCCACGCATTATATTTCGTCCGGGGAAGTGATTTTGCTGTCACATTATTAGAGTAGTGGGGGGCTTTTATTACTAATATGATTTTGTTTAGTTTCTTGTACATATCTTATTTTCATTGTATAAAATCATTGGGGATTTTAAATGTTGTTATTTCTGCCCATGCCCTCCACTGAACATTGTACATATGGGAGTTAAGTAGGACTACATAGAGAACCTGAGGTATTATGGTGGACGTGGTAAGAATGGTAAGTAAAAATGTGGTTTTATGGTGAAAGGTTATTGTTAGCGTGTCAGGGTCAACGAAAGTGAATAGCTAAGTTAAATATAGGACAGTTGATGACCAGCCTTTCCCCATCCCCGTATTAGGCCTTGTGCCACATTTGTACTTCAGTACAATAAATAATGAAGTTCTTGGGAAGTTCAGAGGAGTTCTAGAGAGTTATTTAGAGTTCTATTGGAGTTCAGTAGAACTGCTAGGCAGTTGATATTAGTTGGCAGTTAGCCAAATACTAAGGAGTCAGCTTTCAGTGGAAGATTACCATGTTCCTAACATTTAGAGTGCGTTAAATCCATTAGCAACCAACATAGCACGATTATAACTTTCAGTGCAAAAACTACTCCTCAACACATTCTTTGTAGAGTCAAGAACATTTCAAGCAGAAATTCATTGGCTACTTCACATCTTGGCATGCTTGAGATGAATTAGGCTTTTTTTTTTGTTTTTTTGTTTTTTTTACCTCAAGTTCTTTCCTTAACTATGTCTAGGTTCCTTTTGCTCGATATCTAGCAATGAACAAAATAACCAACATTAAACGATACCAAATTGCCAAAGTCTATAGACGTGACCAACCAGCAATGACGAAAGGACGTTTTCGGGAATTTTACCAGTGTGTAAGTAACTCTCTTTTGTAATTTCTGAAGAAGTAATAGAAATTTTTTCTTTAATTATTAATCCGACATATTTTTATCACATTAAGCATTACTTTTAGCAGATAGCTATATTTGAGTAGATGCTCCATTTATTTAAAAAAAATATATTTAATTTTGTCTACTAACCTGAATATTCAAGAAATTTTATTAAAGAAAAATATTCACTCTCTGGCAATATTTAGATCTAAATCCCTCTTTGCATGGGAAACTGTCATTAGATCTTACATGATTTACAACCATATCAGTCATGGAGTGTTTAGACGTTCAAGTGAGGTTGAATCCTCCTAAACTCTCAAAACATTCATACTTGCTTAGTTTCATATCCTAACTTAAAACAATTTCTAAAAAACTAATGGATTTTTTATTTTATTAATCCAATAGATTTTAACCCTTTAAACGTTATTTTTGTGGATACCCATATTTGAGTAAATAAGATCTAGTGCATGTTCAAGTCCTGTCAAAAGTCGCATATTTTACATTAGACTGATTTTAAATAATAACTCCTCTTCCCCCAATTTTTTTTTTTTTAATTGTATCACTCTGAGCAAGGCAGTAATGCCACTTATGTGCAGGGGGCTACATAAGAGTAAAAAAAATTGAATAGGAGGAGAAAAATAGAATCTAGCAGCCGAGAAGGAAAACATAAAAGAGAAGCAAAGAATTCAACAGCCGGGGAGAAAAAGAAAGAGAGAAGCAAAGAATCCAACAGCCGGGAAGGAAAAGAAGGAGAGAAGCAAAGAATTCAACAGCCGGGGAGGAAAAGAAAGAGAGAAGCAAAGAATTCAACAGCCGGGGAGGAAAAGAAAGATAAGCAAAGAATTCAACAGCCGGGGAGGAAAAGAAGGAAAGAAGCAAAGAATCCAACAGCCGGGGTGGAAAAGAAGGAAAGAAGCAAAGAATCCAACTGCTGGGGAGGAAAAGAAGGAGAGAAGCAAAGAATCCAACAGCCGGGGAGGAAAAGAAGGAAAGAAGCAAAGAATCCAACAGCCGGGGTGGAAAAGGAGGAGAGAAGCAAAGAATCCAACAGCCGGGGTGGAAAAGGAGGAGAGAAGCAAAGAATCCAACAGCCGGGGTGGAAAAGGAGGAGAGAAGCAAAGAATCCAACAGCCGGGGTGGAAAAGAAGGAAAGAAGCAAAGAATCCAACAGCCGGGGAGGAAAAGGAGAGAAGCAAAGAATCCAACAGCCGGGGAGGAAAAGAAGGAGAGAAGCAAAGAATCCAACAGCCGGGGAGGAAAAGAAGGAGAGAAGCAAAGAATCCAACAGGGGCCGGGGAAAAGGAAAAGGAAGGAGAAGCAAAGAATCCAACAGCCGGGGAGGAAAAGAAGGAGAGAAGCAAAGAATCCAACAGCCGGGGAGGAAAAGAAGGAAAGAAGCAAAGAATCCAACAGCCGGGGTGGAAAAGGAGGAGAGAAGCAAAGAATCCAACAGCCGGGGTGGAAAAGGAGGAGAGAAGCAAAGAATCCAACAGCCGGGGGTGGAAAAGAAGGAAAGAAGCAAAGAATCCAACAGCCGGGGAGGAAAAGAAGGAGAGAAGCAAAGAATCCAACAGCAGGGGAGGAAAAGAAGGAGAGAAGCAAAGAATCCAACAGCCGGGAAGGAAAAGAAGGAGAGAAGCAAAGAATCCAACAGCCGGGGAGGAAAAGAAGGAGAGAAGCAAAGAATCCAACAGCCGGGGTGGAAAAGAAAGAGAGAAGCAAAGAATCCAACAGCCGGGGTGTAAAAGAAGGAAAGAAGCAAAGAATCCAACAGCCGGGGAGGAAAAGAAGGAGAGAAGCAAAGAATCCAACAGCCGGGGTGGAAAAGAAGGAGAGAAGCAAAGAATCCAACAGCCGGGGTGGAAAAGAAGGAAAGAAGCAAAGAATCCAACAGCCGGGGTGGAAAAGAAGGAGAGAAGCAAAGAATCCAACAGCCGGGGAGGAAAAGAAGGAAAGAAGCAAAGAATCCAACAGCCGGGGTGGAAAAGGAGGAGAGAAGCAAAGAATCCAACAGCCGGGGAGGAAAAGAAGGAGAGAAGCAAAGAATCCAACAGCCGGGGAGGAAAAGAAGGAGAGAAGCAAAGAATCCAACAACCAGAGAAATGTCTGCCAAGTTAACGAAAAGAAAACCAAACGTTCAATTAAGCATGGCACACAACTAAAACAAATTGTAAATTAAACAAAAAATGATTTACTTTTAAGAATAGACAGAAATTTAATTTATTCTTTGATTCATCCGGGTAACTCTTTATTTTCAAAACACAAAACAGTATTGAGATAAAAAGTATAGGGAGAGGTAAGTTGGTCAGACTTTTTGTATATGCATATGTGCAAAAATGGTATATAATATTCTGATCATAATTTTGCTTTAAAAATTGATACTTCAATGAAGAGAAAGAAATTTACTAAGACAAAAAATGTATAGAAAGTGCTTTAATTGCCATATCATATGTGATATATTTCTGTGATTTGACAGAAATGTGATTGACATCAAAAGCAGAACCAACAAAAGTTGTCAATACTGAAATCAGAAAAATATAAACAAGACTGATAGAAGTCTGATTACATTAAAAGCAGTCAACTTCAAAGGCAGTAATCGGCAAAAATGATTGGCAGATGTGTCTATCCATAGATGACACAATTAAGTAAAAACTCTAAAAGGTAAAAAATAAGTGGAAATTTCAGCTTATATAAGACCGGGGGTTGAAACTGCAGAACACCGAGACGACAGAGAGAATATGCAGGGAAGAGAGAAGAAAAGACAACTCCCACTAGTCAACTCCCTCGCATGTGCATGATTCCCTCTGACTACCACTCCACACAACCATTACTGATGAAGAATAAAAATATAGGTTTATATTTCTATCTATATTATAATTCTGCTTGTTCCTTCCTTAGTTACTTAGTTCCTCCATCCGTTACACCACACTCTCTACACAAGCTTTTCTTTCCGTTCTATCTTTTTACTCTCCTCGGCCTTTCACTCACCTTTGCCAAACGGAAGGGTAGTAAAGAGGGAGAGAGCCTATAGCATTACCGTATGAGTAGCAGCTTAAGCTGGTGGTTGTAGAGTAATTGGGTGTGTGTATATGTGTGTGTACTGTACAACATAGTAAAAATAGGTAGATAGGTTTGTTGTCGTATCCTGCAACCAAATAACGAAATTTCTGGCCCCTACACCCTTGGCCATTACTAAATTGGTATTTTCTGTTTACAATGGACACAGGAGCCTTTAAAGTAACTTTGATTATTTTTTTTTAAATTTTTTAATCCATGCTAACATTTTTGAAATTTTGTCAAAGTTTTGTTTTGATTTGAGTTAGCAGCTAAAGAACATTACGACTGTTTTACAATGGAAACGTAATGATTGCATCACACACTTTTTTCGGTGACAAACACATTAATTTGGAAATTCTCGCAAAAATCAAATAATTGTCGAATTTTAATGAAACAATCAGTACTCATTCACAAATAAAGGAAATTATTTTTAAAATTATAATTTTTAAAAAAAATCTTGATAAAAATGTTTAAAATGGACACAGGAGCCATGATTTTTCAGTACTAAAAAAACATTTTCTCTTTCAAAATCTCTCACAGTAAAGTAGCTTCTATGGACATTACTTTTGTAGATATTTTAATTAAAATTACTGTTATCTTTATTTTATTATCTAACACCTTTATGTTTGAAGACGTTACTATCATTTGTAGTATGACAAAGTAAAATTTTTCCAGGAAATCATAATTATCCTTCCATGGAAACTCCACGGGTTCTGCTAGTATATAATCATTGTTCATGTTGGTCATTATCTTTTAGGAAGAGGCATTATACTTCACATCCACAGTAAATTTACGTCCAGGTTCTTACAACCTTTGACCTTTCCTGGCAGATCTTCTATTATCACGATTGGGATATTTAATAACAAAAGTGATAAAAACATAAACAAAAATAAACTAAATATAATTAGCTAGACCCAAAACATATTATTAAGAAAGATGAAAATGTATAGAAAGTGCTTTAATTGCCAGAGCATCCACAGTAAATTTACGTCCAGGTTCTTACAACCTTTAACCTTTCTTGGCAGATCTTCTATTATCCCAATGTGGGATACATATACTTAAATACAATGTGATATTTACTATGTTGCAAACTACTGTAACCCTTCATTTAATATATCACGGGCCTGACATACAGATGGCGCCACTAATAAAAAAAATACATATGATTTTTATGAAGTGCTAATCTTCAAATGACACTTGACAAAATTTGGGCCCAATCAGATTATTTACAAATTACAATTATTTAAGTGAATCTACTGTTGCAAATTTTCAAAACAATGGAAAAATCTTGATTTTGTGTGTTGATAAAGCTTTGCTTTCTGATGAGGGGAAAAAATACTGTTCAAGCAAAGCAATGCATTGATAAGTTATTCGGACTCTGCTCCACCGGAAACAGCAGTTGGAGGTGGTATGCTGACTTTAAACACAGTTGTACAGACACAAATGAAGCTGATAGCTCAGGCCACCCAAAATTGGCTGTTATCTCAGAAAACACCAAAAAGATCCACAAACTTGTTTTGGCTGATCCTAAATTGGAGTTGCATGAGATAGCAGAGAAGTTGAACATATCAGAAGGTAGTGTATTCACCATTTTGCATCAATATTTGTCAGTGAGAAGGCTTTGTTCACAGTGGGTGCCGTATTTGCTCACAGTGGATCAAAAACAATAATGCATCAATGATTCAGAGCACTGTTTGCAACAGCTTCAATGCAACAAGAAAGAGTTTTTGCATAAATATGTGACAATAGATGAAACCTGGATTGACCACTTCACTCCGGAATCAAATCGGCAGTCAGCTAAGTGAACAGCAGCAGGTGAAAGCCATCCAATGCGATTAAAGACACAAACATCAGTAGGCAAGGTTTTGGCCTTCGTATTTTGGGATGCACAAGGTATTTTGTTCATCGATTACCTTGAGAAAGAAAGAACCGTCAATAGTGAATATTATATAGTATTATTGGTGTGTTTGAAGGAAGTAATTGCCAAAAAATGGCTACAAATGAAGAAGAAAAAGTGATCTTTCAGCAAGACAACATACCTTGTCACAAGTCCACCGCAACAATGGCAAAACAACATGAATTGCACATGAAATTGCTTCCGCATCCACCCTATTTTCCAGATCTGGCTACCAGTGATACTGGCTGTTTGCAGACCTCAAAAGAATGCTCCAGGTAAAGAGATTTAGCTCCAATGAAGAAGTGATATCTGAAACTGAGGATTATTTTGAGGCCAAAGTGAAATCGTTCTACAAAAAAAGCATCGAATTGATAGAGAAGCGTTGGAATCAATGTATCACCCTAGAATGAGACTATGTTGATGAATAAAGTCGAATTTTGCCTAAAGTTTGTTGTTTTATTAGTCAGGCTAGGGTTTATTGAGTGATGTGTTAGAAACTTTAATGGTAGATTGCAAACAACACCAGCACTAAATTGTCATTCAAGATCGCAATCAATAAACTTTTTTTGGAACTCTCTTACTCACAAATCTTATGAAAGAAAAATATTTCCACAAATTATTATTATTTATATATATATATATATATATATATATATATATATTTTTTTTTTAACCATTTTATGAATAAATTCAGTCATCATTACAATAAATACTGGTCCTGGGTATGACGGTAAAATCCATCCAGCAACAAGGTCTCTGATTGGGAGCTTGTGAAGAGCATGTAACCACCTCTCAATCGCTGGTTTTCCCAGGTTCACGCTGACCCGGAGTGGTAGCACCAGTTATGGGCAAATAGTTAACTCAAACTGGGGTCAAAACACTATGAAAGTATAAAAATAGATTTTTTTGAAGGAAAAAAATTATTACCATAACACATTTTTGGAAGAAAGAAAAATTATTGCCATAATACATTTTTGAAGGAAAAAAAATTATTATGAGCAATACATATTTGAATACATAACTAGAAGACATCTTCAGTTTTCTATAATAAAAAAAAAAACAATTTTTTTTTAAATTTTTCATCAAAATCTGACTTAATTAACCTTCTCACTATAACCGAACATTAAAAAAATACCTTAAAACCCCACCTTTTTTGGCATTAAATAACCCACAGAGGTGTTGATATGTTGTTAAACAAAACCCAAACTCAATAAATACTTTTTGTTTATTTGAAACTTGGCAAAATTGCAATAAAATATAAAACCAATCTTGTCTGTTGAATTTAGTACTTTAAATATACATTTAATGGCTTTCATTAAAATTCAATAATTAGTTAAATTTGCAATGATTTTTAAAATACAGCCATTTTTTTTCTTTTATAATTTTTACCACTGAAAACACTATTTTAGACATAAATATCACTATTTCTTTATATTGGATAAAATATTACTTTTTGTCCAAGAATTTTCTCTATTTTTTCTAATTGTTGAAGATGAATTAACTTTTATAAATGACGAATATTTTAATTTTACACGAATTAGTGCAAATATTTATGTGGTCATTTTTTATTGTTCTTTTTATTGAGTGATTGATTTTTTTTCTTTTCTGTTTTTGGTGTTAATCCAAACTCGAATGTCTTTTTCTCTTGATAGGATATTGATATTGCTGGACAATATGATGCCATGATTCCTGATGCTGAATGTGTCAAAATGGTGTCTACAATTTTGAAAGCATTAGAACTTGGGGAATTTGAAATTAAAGTAAGCAAATAATTTTATATCCATAACAATTTTATCTGCAAAAACATTTTTGTTAGAATCCTCTTTTATTATTAATTTGTTTATACAACTAATCAGTTAATTTTACATGATATCAGCACACAGACATAAGTGCACCATACACACATACGTGCAAGTTGAATTTATGGATTAGAATTTCTACCGATCCATCCAAACTCATGACTACCAATACATAAAAATAACTAATACTACTTCTATATAATATCCTGAATAATAAATAGAATTATAATGTATGTATGGCTGGCCACTCATATCCGAGGATGCCTGTTTACAAGGGTGACTAACTAATCCCCATTGCAGACACCTGCTCAAGCACACTTACGTTTGTTCAACACCCACAGAGTCCACCTGTGGTTTATACTGCAACTATGCTGGGTATACCTTAGAGTTTCTGGTTGAGATTGCGTTATCTGGCATGAAAAACAATCTGAACAAGGCCAGGACCCTCGATCATGATGACTTGTGATTTTGAGTTAGCACAATCATCAACGTCTCATTGAGGAGAGGCATCTACCAAGTTTCACTCATAAGGCTTGAGTCAAACCCTGGCATGGTTTTTAGGCACTTTTCAAAGATGCTGCATACTGGGATTGCCTCCTTCAGAACAATAACATCAGGAAGTCACAATTCTGACAAATCGACCACAGTGAGATTTGAACCCGGGCTTCATGAAAGTGAATGTTCTCGCCACTTGGGCATGTGCCCAAAAATAATATTCTTAATAATACAGTAATAGTAAATAATATTTTAATAAGAATAATGTTCTGAATAAGTCATAAAAATGAATAAAATAATACCTACAAATAAATGAAATAATACCAAATTCCACCTTCAATGAAACATTCCAACTGCAAAATTTATTACAATCATTGATCCGCAGTAAAAAGTGACAATTCATCTTTGCAACATTTCACTAAATTTTCAATGATTTAATCAGAAATGTCTACCGATCTTCATACATATACACTTAACTAACATTACTGACCAACAAACACATGCGTGCATCATCATACACTTTACCATCCAAAAAATCTCTCGCACACATTTAAATATTGTCCAGGGTTTTTAATACACTTGACACGCATATTAATATGTTTACATATGTGTAAAAAAAAGCGTTTTTATACATATATATGCATCCAAAATATTCCATGCACATACATTTAAGAATGATTATTTATTGCTTTAATACACAACACATATCTGACCAATAAGAACCAACCCCAAATCATAACATTCCAGTATAGTCTTTTTGTTTTAAAATTTTTTTCATTTTTACCTCAAACCCTTAAGAAGCTTTAATAAAATAAATGTTAGATTAAGATGCTTATTAATTTGTTCTTTATTCTGTTATATACATATATATATAAAAATGTCATAAATCAGAAAAGAATATCTTGGAAGTAAATCCCAAAGGATCCTATGAATATTAGATATTGACACTGATCCAGCTAGAGAACTCAATGTAATTTATTTATTTACAGAGTCAGTATTCATTACATATAAATTTCAAATTTTCTTAAATTGGATGGCCATTTCAATTGGCTAAATTTAACTCCTATCTCATCAACAGGAACAAAACATTATGGGGAAAATAAATTTGTTTGCATGTGTAAAAGAAGAAAAAAAAACAGAAGCAAGGGTAAGAAAAAAGGTGCAGATCACTGCTGTAGGTCTGCCACTTTGTTGACAGAAGCGAAAAGAGATACACTAAAAGTAAGGAAGAAATAGGTCAGACAAAATAACAGCTTTACAAGGCCAGTGTTAAAGATTCATGAATAATGTTAATATCAAAATAAACTTTAGTTAAAAACAAAAACAATAGACCAAGAAGGAAAATTGATTTAAGAACAGGAAGTTTTTAAATAATTTAGTTATATGACTAATAAGAGGAAAATAAAACAACTAATTTAAGTAATTTTAATTTTAGATTAATTAGGAAATTAAATTTAAATCTATGACAGCATTAATACCAAAACAAACTTCCCATTCTTAAATCTATTTTCCTTCTAGTTCTATTGTTTTATTTTTAACTTAAGTTGTGTTTAACCAGTTTGTTTTGGGTCATTAGTTTCTCTGATTGCGAAGAACTCAAATACTGCCACTGCCTAATTTGTTGTTTCTTCTCCAAATCATAATGGTGTAAATGGTGCTTCATTAATATTGATAACTTGTTCAGAGTCCTGCATATGATGATAAAATACATCCAGCTGCAAGGGCTTTGAGTAGAAGATTGGATGTTTTGATGAGCGTGGAACCATCTCTTAATTGCTGTTGTTCCTATGTCTACCTTGACCCGGGGGTGGTAGAACTGGTTTGTGTCCCATTGGTTTTATTATTTCAAAGCTTCTCAAAAATAAAATATGATATTAAATGACCCATACAGGGTTGATGTGCCATGGAACAAATCATCATGATAACTTATTCCAAAATAATATCCCTACAAATACTGCAGCTTGGCACTGTCCACTCAGTATCATTACTGTTTAGTATTTAAGAATTTCACAGAACAAGAAATTGGGGAGCCGAGTTCAAATTCCAGTTGAATTCCTTGTATTCACTTACGCGCAAATACCCTTGGTAAAGGTATTAATCCATCCCTTTCCTCCAGTTACGGGTTAAATAACAGGACAGATTGGGTCTATAGCCTTGGTCGGCAACCAGTCTACTGCAGAAAGCAATGGCAACCTACTGCAGGATAATCTTTTGCCTAGTCAGTCATGTTTTTTTAGACATGATCTCCCATACGTGTATCACGTATTGAACTTAACTGACTGAATATAATAGTTGTAAACATAATTAAAATTTGTACTGGGCATAAAGTGGGGGGTTAGTTTTCTATTGTTATGAAATAATAAACTGATTTCCCACTAATTATACTTAATATAATAATGTAAACTAATCTCTCTTCTCCCTCCAGCTATGAGCTAAATAACAGGACAGATTGGGTTCTATAGCCTTGGTTGGCAACCAGTCTCCTGCAGAAAACAATGGAAACCTACTGCAGGATAATCTTCTGCCCAGTCAGTCATGTTTCTTTCGAGACATGATCGCCCAAACCTTTATCACGGACGGCACTTAACTGACTGACTGTCACGCACTTGGCTGACTGCTTTTACATATCCAGCCACTTGCTAATTATAAATTTTGGGTATTCTTTCAATATCTTGAATCTCTCAACAGTTCTTCAGCTGAGATTTTTTGATTGGCCAAAATGAAGTCAGTTATATCATCGACCATTTTAAGAATTGACACCCTTAAAGGCTTCCTAGACTGTGCTGCAACTTGTCTCAAAATGTCTGTACTGGAAGTTAACGCTTTACAGCTTCACAGTTAAGTGCAACAAGCACTTGACTCCTGATATAAACGCATCAATTTCTTTTAGTTTGTTTTTGTAATAACAAGAAATTCAAGATGGCCTAAAATTCTTCGCTTGCCATTATTAGGGTTCAATAATGTGTTTATTTGTTTTCTTGTTTTGTTGTTTTTTTTTTTTAATCAGCTCAGGCAAGGCAGTAAAGTCACTAAGATGCAAGGAGTTAGAGGGTGTGGAAGAATTAGGAACAGGAACATTAATAATCAGCAGAAAAAAGAGTTATCAGGAAGACAGCAGTTAACATTGCATTTAAATTTTTGCAGAATAATCTGAAAAGTACAGAGCCAGAAGGGAGTTCCACAAGGAAGAAGTGCAAGAAAAGAACCTGTTAGCATAGAATTTATGGCTAACTGTAAATTGATGAGACTTTGATGGCAGTCTAGTCAGTCAGTTAAGTGCCATACGTGATACACGCTTGGACGATCATGTCTCGCAAGAGACATGACTGACTGGGCAGAAGATTATCCCGCAGTAGGTTGCCATTGCTTTCTGCGGTAGACTGGTTGCCGACCAAGGCTATAGAACCCAATCTGTCCTGTTATTTAACCCATAACTGGAAGGAATAGACGGATTAATACCTTTCCCAAGGGTATTTGCGCGTAAGTAAAAATGCAATGAATTCAACTAGAATTCGAACTCGGCTCTACCGATTTCTCGTTCCGAGTCGATATCCACTGCGCCACAACGAAATTGTGGATTCGTAAGTGAAAATATATATGAACTTGCATATGGTCTGCTAATTGTTAAAATACCTCGTTAACCATCGCTTTAGAGAAGGCACTGTAGAAAGATGTTTACTGAATACTGACTTTGCTTAGTCTGGCAAGAAGCCACAATTTTGGGAGATTCAGTAAAGGTCAGGCACACTAGTAATAACCTACCCGGTCACCTTTCTAACCCTCCATCTGCAATAAGCACCCTATCATGATATATATGTGGTCCGCCTGTTCCAGCAATTATGAGCAGGGTCATAAATAACCTTACAATAAATAATCGTCTAATTAATAAAATGTCAGATACGGACTTCACAAATTCGCTGAAAATTTGCTATTTGTCTACACAATTTCACTATACAAGGCAGTATTTCCATTACGTGACAATTTATGTCAGCCCGTGTGGAAATTGTAATATTTACTAAGCGGAGTGTGGCGAAAAACAGCGGCGGATGATTATGAAGCATTTACACCCTTTGTGCAAATTAATTGAAACAAAATGAATAATGTCTTTCTAGGATCTTTCACACTTTCACTGATCAGGTATACGTCGTCCCTTGGCGTTGTTATTCTCTTCCGATCGCATTTTCCTTTACGTTTTGGACTGATGGATCCTCTATGTTTCTTCGCTTTGATTACATGACAGACACTTTCAAGGCTGACACTAAAAAGATCTATTTAACCCATAACTAGAAGGAAGAGACGGATTAATACCTTTCCCAAGAGTATTTGCGTGTGAATGCAATGAATTCAGCTAGAATTCGAACTCAGCTCCCTGATTTGTCGTTCCGAGCCGATATCCAATGCACCACAACGCACATCCTCGGCCCGTAGCATATCTAAAACTGTAAAACAAAATCAATCAGTTAGTCAGTTAAGTGCCATACGTGATACACACTTGGGCAATCATGTCTCGCAAGAGACATGACTGACTGGGCAGAAGATTATCCCGCAGTAGGTTGCCATTGCTTTCTGCGGTAGACTCGTTGCCGACCAAGGCTATAGAACCCAGTCTGTCCTATTATTTAACCCATAATTGGGGGGAAGAGATGGATTAATACCTTTCCCAAGGGTATTTGCGCGTAAGTGAATACAATGGATTCAACTGGAATTCGAACTCGGTTCCCCGGTTTCTCGTTCCGAGCCGATATCCACTGTACCACAACTGTGATTAAATTTTTAAAAAACTCTAAGTATCATAGTGAAGAGCTCATCTAAACAATTACCATGAAAATAATTAGATGGGAAACGAATTCCAAAATAAATGAAAGGATTAGCAATTTTAGAATATAAAAAATATTTGAGAATGGTGTTAAGTCAGAAATTTTCAGCACTCACTCGTATATAAATTCTTGTGTTAATAAAGATGGGTTTTGATTTTTTTTTTTTTTTTTTTAATTAAATCCAGTTATGAAAAAAATGTTTGCCAGAAGGCACAGGTGAGAAAATGTTCCCTGGTTCTTTTGAAGGACATTAACTTACTTTTTTAATTTTTTTTTTCAACACAAATGATGATTGTCAGTTGACAAATAGACTTTTGTTTATTCATGTCATATTGCAACCAGCTGCAACCAGCCATTTCTGTTTTGACTTTATTTTGTATGTGGACATTGTATTTCATTATCCTTTTACTTATTTGAGTAAGTAGATGCTGCATGTGATTGTGAGTATGCATATATGTGTATGTATGTGTAAAAAAGGTGGAGCATGTATGATTGTGAGTATGCATATGTGTGCATATATGTGTATGTATGTGTAAAAAAGGTGGAGCATGTATGATTGTGAGTATGCATATGTGTGCATATATGTGTATGTGTGTGTAAAAAAGGTGGTGCATGTCTGATTGTGAGTATGCATATATGTGCAAGTATGTGCGCATATATGGTATATAAAAGATGGTGCATGTATGATTGCATGTATGCATATTGTATTCGTTAGTATACATGTATACCTATGATAATGTGTTTTTTGTTTGTATATAGGTAAGATTGTGTGCATATATTTCTGATAGTGTGTGTATGTTTACACATCTATGTATGATTGTGTGTGCGCCCATGTATATTTATATACATTTGTGTGTGTGTGATTGTGTTTGTGCCTATATGTATAATCCCATGTGAGTTTGTATTTTTAGCATATATACATGTACAAATATATTATCTTTTAATAGCAACCTCAGCCAGTTTATACCTCCATTGTTCCAAAATAATTGACGTGTTGCAGATGCCATAATTTTATCTCTGAAAAACATTAAAAAAAAAAAATGAATAAAAAGTGAAAATTTATATAATATGGGTGGACCCAGGTCAACACTGAATAGTGACAGTCTGTTTCATGCTTGATCGCAATCTACAGGCTATCAAGGCCCACTCAGTGTTGATCTCTTTTTCCACTTTCTTGTTTATGCAAGTTCTATCCATGATATTAGCGTTTTAACTCATAAATATATCCTACCGTAAAACTGTTTTACCATGTATATAATGAAATTAAATGAAATTTAAGCTGAAATGCATTAATAGAATGATCATATTAGAGTAACTTTTAACTTACCTGATATTTTTTGTTAATTTTGTTTAATTTTTTATTCATTAATATTTCGAGATCGAAATCTCATCTTCAGAATGGGAGGAGAGCTTGATTTCAGGTTCGTTCATGGACTGTGCATTTAGTCTTTTGATTAGAGCTAATCCCAAGAATAAAAAGAATAACTAAAATATTGTTAATTATAATATTAATATTATAATTAATAATAAATTATAATAATTATTAGTTATAATTATTAATTAATAATTAATTAATTATGAAAATAATTAATGATAATTAAAATGAAACTAATTTGTTGCATTTTCCTTTTTGGAATAAAACTGATTTTTTTTTTCCTTAGGGAAAAATATATGTACTACTTATGACCCCATAATAGTTACATTTTCATTCTTTTTGTCTTATTACATTATCTTCTAAGGTTCTTGTAAAAGCCTTGTGCTATTATGTCTTAACTGAACAACAGTCAGTTTTTTTATAAAAGTACTTTGATGTGTCTTTAAGGAAAGTGTTTACAGATTATTATTTTTATTTTAATCTGTTTCACCCTGAGCAAGGCAGTAAAGCCACAAAGTTGCAAGGGGTTACTGGGTTTGGAAGAATTAGGAACAAAAACATTAATAAGAGTCTGGCATGCTGGCCTTCTACGGAAGCTACAAAGCTATGGCATAACTGGACTTTTGTTGGACTTAATCCGGTCATTCCTCTCTAACCGCACACTGAAGGTGGTATTAAACGGACATGCCTCCCAGAACTACCCTACAAACGCGGGTGTCCCCCAAGCCTCTATCCTAAGTCCTACGCTCTTTCTAATCTATATCAATGATCTCCCTGATGCCATAAGATCACAAGTAGGCATGTACGCCGATGATACCACAGTTTACTCTCGCCTCGATCAAAAATCTGGTGTTGGTGACAAGGCGAACCTCGCTGCCGAGCTTGAGAAGGACCTCCAATCCGTGGTGGATTGGGGTAAGAAATGGCTCGTAAAATTCAATTCTTCCAAAACGAAGCTGCTGTCAATTAACCACCACAGACAACCGCATCTCCCTCCCATTAGTATGGAACAGGCTTGCTTCCCAGAGAGTAAAACACTACGCACGCTTGGCCTGACACTCTCAGCGGACCTCAAATGGAATGACTACGTCGAATCCATTGCTAAATCCGCAGCTATGAAAGTCGGCTCTCTGTGCAGGGCCCGGAAATTCTTTCCGCCTGAATCTATCCTGCACTTATATAAATCTACCATCCACCCGTACATTGAGTACTGCTGCCACATCTGGTCGGGTGCCCCTTCTATTCTCCTCGGGGTTCTTGACAAAATACAGTGAAGAATCTGTAATGTGATTGATACCGACTTGGCCAACCACCTGCAGTCTCTCTCTTACTGGCATGACGTGTCTTCCCTGTGCCTCTTCTATAAATACTTTCATGGCTTCTGCTCTGACGAACTTAAATCACTGGTGCGCCCTAGATGTGAATTTGCACGAGATACTAGATTGGCAACTAGGTCCCACCCTTTTACAGTGAAACCGATGAAATGTAACCGCAATTTCTACTCCAACAGCTTCTTTCCTCACACTTCCCATCTGTGGAATTCCCTACCGCATGCTTGCTTCCCCAACGGCTACAACCTCCAGGAGTTTAAATGTAGGGTCAATAGACACCTCCTAACACACTAACTCACACCCACTCTCTCCAACTCTCTCCCTATGTACATCCTAAGTCGTCTATCACCCTCCTTCTGACATTTCCTATACCCAATCGCTCTATGTAACCCCCTGCGCTATAGTGGCAGTGGAATGCCTTGCTTGGGGTGACACAATTAAAAAAAAAAAAAAAAAAAGCCAGAAAAGAGTAATCAGGAGAAAAGTAGATAGCAATTGACATTACATTTAAATTTTTGGAGATTATAGTTGGATTGAAAGCATGGAGCCGGAAGGGAGTCCCACAAGTGAGAAGTATAAGAAAAGAAACTGTTAGCATAGAATTTATGATTACATCTCGCCAACTTGACTGTAAATTGAGATCTTGACGCCAATCCAGTACTGTGCTTAAATTAAAAACTGTTTATATGCCATAGTGAAGAGCTTATTGAAACAATTACCATGAAAGTATTTGTAGAAAAGGTACAGAGTGGCAATCTTATGGCAGTGGGAATTTGACTAAATCTGAGATGCCAGATCAGGACTGATAATATTGCTGATTCTTCTTTGGATTTTATCAAGGAGCTCAAGGTAAATAGTAAGAACACTGCACCATACGTGGCAGCAATACTCTAAGTATGGGCGAATGGTTGACATAGTTATATATGATAGATTCAGCACCCTCTCATATCCCTTTTTTTTTTTTTTCAAATCATATCACCCCGAGCAAGGCGGTAACACCACTGATGTGCAGGGGGCTACGTAAGTTTGAAAAGATTGGAAAAGAGAAAGCTGGAAACCACATCTTAAACAGGGAACAAGGGATGAGCCTCTTCACCTGTTCAATAGACGTGGGTGGAGTGTGAACCGGGTGATAGTTTTATTGCTATACGAGTATTCTCCAAAGACTATTATAATTTATCAAAAGCAATCAGGGAAACTCATCAGGGTGTAATGGCTAGCAAAACTAGTCTCACAAATTTTTGTCTGAATTCAATCCTCACTGGGGGTTTCATGCTTTTTGGTGAAAACTAAGTTACAGTTAATAAATAACAATGAGAACAGATGCTGAAAATTTCTTGGCCCAGTATGTTACAAGAAAAAGAGAAGAAGCAGTATTCTGACAGTTCATTAAAATACTGATTTTGGGAAGTGTGTCAACTTTTCAGCACCCACTCCTGCATGAAATTCAATTAGAAATCATTCCTCAAGTACAGTTCACTCACAAGCATTTTCTTAATGGTTTCTCTCACCTTTTTTACATTCTCTGCAAAATTAAGACAATTACTGCTTACCTGAAGTTTTGTCCTCCATAATAACAAATACGCACTCAACTCCTGCACAGGGTACTTTTTTGCTGTTAGGATCAAACATGCCCACCAAACCATCATAGTGACTTCCACTAACCACACTGCTCATACCCGAAGACTCTTCAGCATTGTGAATAAAACCTGAATTATTAAAAAAAAAAATAGAGTATTCTGTTTTTTTTTTGTTTTTTTTTCTTTATTTCACCCCAAAGCAAGGCAATAAAGTCACTAAAACTCAAAAAAATTACTGAGTGTTAGAATAAGAGAAGAAAAATCACAATTTAGGAGCAAGGACAATAAAAGAACAAAAATTAAGTGCAGTATGAATTTGTATATATTTCAGTTTATTCTATGTCAGTTAAGGGCCATACATAATACACGCTTTGGGTGATCATGTCTCTTGTGAGACATGACTGACTGGGCAAAAGATTATCCTGCAGTAGGTTGCCATTACTTTCTGCAGTAGACTAGTTGCCAGCCAAGGTTATAGAACCCAATCTGTCCTATTATTTAACCCATAACTGGAGGGAAGAGACGGATTAATACCTTTCCCAAGGGTATTTGTGCGTAAGTGAATGCAAGGAATTTAACTGGAATTATTCTATGTGCCTATACATAAAATTTATCTTGTAAATTCTATTGGAATAAAGTGTTGTAATAATATGCTATGATTTTTTTAATAATCATTTCACTTCGAATAAAGCCACTATGACACAATAGGTTACTGAGTGTCAAAGAATATGAGAAAAATAAATACCTTATTAAGTAGTGAAGACATTAAAAGAACAAGACAAGATAATGATAGGCGTTGCATTAAAATCTTTAAAGATCAAACTCTGCTTGAAAGAAAGGAGCCTGAAGAGAGTTCTACAAGCGAAAAGTTTGAAAGAAGAAACTTGGCTGAGGTTTTTTTTGCATATCACTCATTGACTCCTGTCTTCTCTTGTCCCGTTAAGATTTCGAATGCTAGATTTATAGACAAGCTGGTCACTTCACTTAGAAGCAAGCACTAAAAAAGGAAGGGATAAACGTAGGGGAGTGGAAGGGTATGGTGTGCTGTGGGGACGTACAAAATTTAACTTACAGAATTTGTTGCTGAGCAATACGTACAATTTTATCTCATCTCAACTGTTTAAGACCAGCAATAAAAACTGGGAAGTATGATCTCTCTAAAGCAAAAAAACCATTTGACAGAAAGGAAATAAATTGTGTTAACATAGAATTTATAGATACATCTAGTCATTTCAACTGCAAAATGAGACCACCACCAATCTAATCAGTCAGTTGAGTGCCATGCATGATACACGCTTTAGGCGATCATGTCTTGAAAAAGACATGACTGACTGGGCAGAAGATTATTCCCACAGTAGGTTGCTATTGCTTTCTGCAATAGACTGGTTTCCAATCAAGGCTATAGAATCCAATCTGTTTTGACATTTAACTTATAGCTGGAGGGAGAAGAGATTATATTATATTATTATATTAAGTATAATTAGTGGGGGATCAGTTTATTACTTCATAACAATAGAAAACCGATCCCCGATTTTATTCCAGTACAAGTTTTAATTCTGTTTCCAAACCGGTTCACACTCCACCCACGTCTTTTGAACAGGTGAAGAGGCTCATCTCTTGTTCCCTGTTTAGGATGTGGTTTCCGGCTTTCTTTTTTCCAATCCTCTTACTCTTTTCTTTCTTTTTTTTTTCTCAATTGGAGTAGATAGACTAAACTATCACCCAGTTCACACTCCACCCATGTCTTTTGAACAGGTGAAGAGGCTCATCCCATGTTCCCTGTTTAGGATGTGGTTTCCAGCTTTCTCTTTTCCAATCTTTTTACTCTTTAGCCCCCTGCACATCAGTGGCGTTACAGCCTAGCTTGGGGTGATATGATTAAAAAAAAAAAAAAACTTATATTCAGTCAGTCAGTTAAGTGCTATACATGATACACGCTTTGGATGATCATGTCTCGAAAGAGACATGACTGACTGGACAGAAGATTATCCCACAGTAGTTTGCCATTGCTTTCTGCAGTAGACTGGCTGCCAGCTAACTCTATAGAAACTAGTCTGTCCTATTATTTAACCCATAACTGGTGGTAAGAAACAGATTAATACCTTTCCCAAGGGTATTTGTGTGTAAGTGAATGCAAGGAATTCAACTGGAATTCGAACTCGGCTTCCCGATTTGTTGTTCCGAGCCCATATCTACTGCACCACAACGGCAATCTAATACAGCACTTAAATTCATAAAGCCTAGTATCGTAGTAGAAAGGTCATCAGAACAATTACCAAAAAGTTATTTATAGAAAAGGTATTATCTTTATCTTGATTATTACAGACACTATTATTGACACAGCAATTAATGTACACATTTTTCTTTCTTTTGATCATTCACGTCCTGAAGGGACATGGCGCACAGAAGTTTGTCTTATTTTTTATTTGCAATTAATTTATTTTTATTTACAAATCTTAATGCAAAAAATGTATTGGTATTTTTTTCTTTTCTACTTTCAGCAGAAACCTTAATGATATTTCCCTCCCATTTTTTTTTTTTTTTTTTTTTTAATCATTTCACCCCATCAAGGCATTCCACTGCCACTATAGCGCTTGGGGCTACATAGGGGAAGGTAAATAGAAAGAGTGGTTAGATATAGGAAATGTCAGAAGAGGGGTGATAGGTAGTTGGGAGGATGAGAAGAGTGTTTGAAAGAATAGAAGCGAATTATTGTGTTAGGAGGTGTCTATTGACCTTACATTTAAACTCCTGGAGATTGTAGCTGTCGGAGAAGCAGTCATGTGGAAGGGAATTATTACTTAAACGTCTCTGATTTTTAAAATTTTCTTTTTTCTATTTTCTTTTAGCTGAATCACAGAAAGTTGTTAGATGGAATATTTGCTGCGTGTGGCGTCCCAGAAAAAGACTTCCGGCCAATTTGTTCTGCTGTAGATAAACTTGATAAGGTAAGAAAGAAAGTGAAAAAAAGATTAACTTGATAAGGTGAGAGAGAGAGTGAAATAAACTAAATGAAGTGAGCAAGGGAGAATCTTGTCCTAGTCCCTCTGGTCCTCAAGTTCATTGCACTGTGAAACTGAGTAACATTTCCTTTTTAAAGTTTGACAGATTGTTTGGTGGTTAACATCTCTTCACCAAGTAATTTGTGGCAGGTTGTTCTAGGTTACGTTATACTGTAGCAAAAATAATCTTTGACTTGACCATTTTTCTGTTTATCTATTTTACATATTAACGTATACTTGGAAAGAGAAGTGGGCAGACCTGAAGCAGACTACCACCACGTTTAATTTCATTGTTTTTCATTTATTTTTTACTTTTCTCAGCACAGTCCTATCGCTTGTTACTTTAAACTTTTTTAAAATTTTGAAAAATTACAATATTTAAACTAATTTGTTGAGTGGGGTCAGTTTCTCAGACAATGTTAAAGTAAATCGATCCTCCATTTTCAATGCACTCGCATTGGGGTCGCTTTGTTTATGTTAATTTTGTTGTTTTACTTTTTTTTTTTTACTTTTTTCAGTGCAGTTCTATTGATTGTTACTTAAACTTTCAGATTATCAAAAAAATTTTGAAAAATTACAATATTAAAACAAATTGGGGGTGTCAGTTTCTCATACAACATTAATGTAAATCGATCCTCCATTGTCAATTCACTATAAGGTTGTATGAGAAACTGCTCCCCACCAATTGTTTAAATATTAAAATTTTTTCAAATGTTTTTTGAGTTTAAGGTTTAAAAGATAATATTGCACTGAAAAAAGTCCAAAAAATTTGACAATGAACAAATTTACAGTTGGTGGTAATGTTGTACCAGCAACTGGTTTCAAAATGGAGGCTCAAATGTTTTTTGAGTTTAAGGTTTAAAAGATAATATTGCACTGAAAAAAGTCCAAAAAATTTGATAATGAACAAATTTACAGTTGGTGGTAATGTTGTACCAGCGACTGGTTTCAAAGTGGAGGCTCAATTTACTATAACATTGTATGAGAAAATGATTCCCCCACTCCTCCAGAAAATGTTTAAACATTGAAATTTTTCAAAAAGTTTTTTGTCAATGTAAAGCTAAGGGTGTAATCAATAGGACTGTGCTGAAAAAAGTAAAAAAAAAAAATGAAAAACAACAAAATTAAATGTGGTGGTAGTCTGTTTCAGGTCCACTGAGAAGTATATTACTTCCAGTTTTGTCAACTGCTACAATCTCGTTTCCTGATTTTATTTCAGGGCTCACATTATGGCCAAAGACTTATTTTCTATCTAAGGTTCTTTCTTTCTCAATTACTTCCAATTTTGTCAACTGCTACAATCTTATTTCATGATTTTATTTCAGGGCTCACATTATGGCTAAAGAGTTATTTTCTATTTATTAAGCTCCACATATTCAATATGGAGGAAGCTGAACTCTAAGAACAAACTTGGTGTCTGATCTGAGGGGCAATGCTACATAACACATCACTCAGTGTCTTGGGCCTGACATATAGATGGCATCACCAATAAAAAAGAAATCCATGTGATTTTTATGTACTAGGCTTCAAATGGCATGTGACAAAATAGGGGCACAATTGGATTATTAGCTTACAAATTAGTTATTTAAGTGAAGCTACTGTTGCAAATTTTTAAAACAATGGAAAAATCTGAATTTTGTGTGTTGATAAAGCATTACTTTCTGATGGGGGTAAAAAATACTGTTCAAGCAAAGTAATTAGTGATATTAGAACTCTACTTCATCGGAAACAACAGTTAAGAGGTGTTATGCTAACTTTAAACGCAGTTGTATAGACACAAATGATGCTGAACACTAAGTTCACCCAAAATTGGCAGTTGTTCTGGAAAACACCAAAAAAAATCCACAAACTCATTTTGGTTGATCGTAAATCAAAGTTGTGTGAGATAGCAGAGAAGTTGAACATATCAGAAGTCTGTGTATTCACCATTTTGCATGAACATTTGTCAGTGAGAAAGCTGTGTTCAAAATGGGTGCTGCATTTGCTCACAGTCAATCAAAAACTGCAATGTGTCGATGACTCAGAGGGTTGTTTGCAACTGTTTCAACGTGACAAGAATTTTTGCGTAAATATATGACAATGGATGAAACATGGATCCACCACTTCACTCTGGAGTCAAATCGGCAGTCAGCTGAGTGGGCAGCAGCAGGTGAAAGATCTCCAAAGCGACCAAAGATGCAAACATCAGCAGGTAAAGTTTAGGCCTCCGTATTTTGGAATGCACAAGGAATTTTGTTCATCAATTACCTTGAGAAAGAACCATCAATAGCAAATATTATATAGCATTATTAGTGTATTTAAAGGAAGAAATTGCCAAAAAACGGCCACAAATGAAGAAGAAAAAAAATTTCACCAAGACAACAACACCAAGACAACACACTATGTCACAAGTCAATCGCAGTGATAGCAAAACTACATGAATTGCACTTCGAATTGCTTCTGCATCCACCCTATTCTCTAGATCTTGACCCCTATGACCCCTACTGCCTGTTTGCAGATCTCAAAAGAATGCTGCAGGGATTTATTGAGCGATGTGTTAGATCTTGTGTTTCTCAATGGAATTAATGTGAAGTTGATGCTGTAGCCTTGGTTAGTATCCGTGATAAAAGTCCATTTAAAAAAAAAAATCTTGATACACCTTCATATAAGCTTTGGTAAGCTTCTGTACTTACCATTCTCTAATATGTCTTGGGCATGACAATAAAGTATATCTGACAGCAAGACTGCTGATTGGGAGGTGCATGGAACTACCTCTTAATTGCTGTTGTTCCCAGATCCTCCCTGACCCAGGGTAGTAGCACCTGTTAGGATCCCAGCTATGGACAAAGAGTTAAACCCATCCAAACCAGAGTCAAAACACTGAAATTATAAAAATACATTTTTAGAGTAAAAATAACAGTGTGTGCGTTGTGGTGCAGTGGATATTGGCTCGGAACGAGAAATCGAGGAGCTGAGTTCAAATTCCAGTTGAATTCGTTGCATTCACTTACGCACAAATACTCTTGGAAAAGGTATTAATCCAACTCTTCCTTCCAGTTATGGGTTAAATAACAGGAAAGATTGGGTTCTATAGCCTTGGCTGGCAACCACTCTATTGCAGAAAGCAATGGCAACCTACTGTGGGATAATCTTCTGCCCAGTCAGTCATGTCTCTTTCGAGACATGATCGCCCAAGCGTGTTTCACGTATAGCTCTTAACTAACTGAATATATTTTCATGATTAAAAATAACTACCAACAATACATATTGGGAGAAGATACCTGTAATACATATTTTGGTGAAGAAGAAATTACTAGTAATATATTGGAACTGTGATTACCAGCAATACATATGAGGGAGAGTATTTAAAATACATTTTTTGCTGAGGGGGTGAATTACCAGCAATACATTGTGAAAGAAATGACTAATTTCAGTATAAAAAGACCCATAAGGATCTGATATGCTACTGAACAATCAAATAAACCATTCTCTAATATATGTAATTCATATGAAACTGTAGAATGACAAGGAAAATCAAAAGTTCCAGTAATATCAGACAATTGTCTAAGCCATGACAATTCATTTGTCTTGTTTTATTTATCAATTGGTGACAATATGATAGCTGAATATTAAATGAGATGACATTTGTCCATTCTGTCATTTTTAATATCTGGTTATAATTTCTGTTCTTTTTCTTTTTTTTTAATATATGCCATAAATCTCCATGGACATAACTATATTTTTCTCTCCACTCCAGACTCCTTGGCTGGAGGTCCGTAAAGAAATGACGGAAGAGAAAGGATTGGATCCTGATGTAGCTGATGCAATTGGAGAGTATGTTAAACTGAACGGTCAGTCTCTATGTGGCCATTGTGCCAATTTTTAGAATGAATAAATTGATAAAGGTAAAGAACAGTTTATCGATCCAACATATTTTGCTTTTATTAAAGAGAGCTTCATCAGAGAATGAGATATGAAGAAAAGGAACAAAATTTGGTGGACCTGAAGGAGACTACCACCAACTTTAAATTTGTTGTTTTTCTTTTTTTTTTTTTTTTTACTTCTTTCTGCACAGTTTATGGATTAATACATAAAGTTTCGAATTATCACAAAAAATTTTGATAAATTTCAATATATAAACAATTTTAGTGGGGGCTCAGTTTATCATACAACATTATAGTAAATCGATCCTCCATCTTAGACCCACTCACGTTGGGGTTGTTTTGTTTTGGTATTTTTGGGACAAGTTGTTGCTTTTGTTTTTGTCTTTTTCAAGTTTTCTTCAGTTCTTATGATGGCATCTTCCTCAGGAACTCCAAGAATGGCATTATTCAAAAATATCGCAAAGGATTCAGTTGTTGAATATGCACAAGCAAAACAGTTAATTGCACAGGATCGATTTACTATAAGGTTGTATGAAAAACTGGGCCACCCCCACTTAAAAATTGTTTAAATGTTGAAATTTTACAAATTTCTTTTGTCAATCGGAAAGTTTAGAGTTTAATCGATAAGATTGCACAAACAATAGTAAAAAAATATTGATAATCAACAAGTGGTGGTAATGTTGTACCAGCGAGTGGTTCCAAAATGGAGGATCGATTTACTATAACGTATGAAAAACTGAGCCCCTCCTAAAATTTGTTAAAATATTGACATTTTCCAAATTTCCAGTCATAAAGTTTATGGTGTAATTGATAAGATTGCATTGAAAAAAGTAAAAAAAAAACAAAAAAAAAAAAACAAATTTAAAGGTGGTGGTAGCCTCCTTCAGGTCCGCCCAAGATTCTACTATTTTTATTTTTTTGTTTTATTTTTATTGGTTAATCAGATTTTCACATGAATTCAACTTGTCAAACAAACATTAGTACAATTTATAGCATACTGAATTCAAGGAGAGATGAGGCGTCCTTTCAAAAGCTCCAAAAAGTTAATGAATTCCAAACCTAACTAAAAAAAAAAAAGAAAAAAAATATATATATTTATATGTATATAATCTTAGATGTAGGATAATGTGTGTGCGTGTGTGTGTATATATATATATATATATATATAGTAATTTTTTTACAATGGTAATGCTTTTATAAACAAAATTACAATATTAAGCTCTACTTTGTATTGTGCACTGTTTATAAAAGTAAAAGCACTAACAGTGGGTTTTATTCTGTCTGTTCTTTCACTTCCTTGTAATATTATATATATATATATATATGTGTGTGTGTGAAAGTGTATGTATATAATTATAAATATCAATATATATATAAATATGTAATTTGTTATATATATTATATTGTTTACATATTATATATGCGTGGTACTTAATAAAAAAGTGCTCAATATCAGTGATAGAGCAAACATATTCATATAGATAAGTGTGAGTTTGTAACCCTGGCTTTCACGCTTTTGCGATCGTCAGACAAACTGATTAATCAGTTTGACTAATGATCGCAAAAGCGTGAAACCCAGGGTTACAAACTCACACTTATCTATATGAAAATATATATATATATATATATATATATATATATTATATCCTTCATCTATAGCACGACTCAAATTCTATGCAATCATCAGGTGCATTCAAGTTCGGCTATAGACACAAGATAATATATATGTTTATTAATATATACTTAATAGCTCTGTTTTATTACATTGAGCACTGTTTTATTAACAGCATCAAAATACCTACATGTGCGTTGTGCAGGTACACTACCAGCCATAATAGGCCACCGCAGTGTTTTAAAAAAATGATGTTTTTCATGCTATTTTTTAGTATTTATTGCCAAATGAATAATTGTAAATGAAAATAGAATGGTTCTTTTGTTTATACTGCACAATAACATGTGCATCAAATGAATTTATAAATATCGAATAATTACCTATATTGCAGTTTTATCAATGAAAGAATGAAGAAAATTTAGGGTGATTTGAACAAGTTCATCTTTGCTTCCTTGCCTTGTAAAATTTTGCAAAGTAACAATAATAAAAGAACCATTCTATTTTCATTTAGAACTATCCAGTTGGCAATAAATACTAAAAATAGTATGAAATACATCATTTATTTAAAAAAAAAAACTTGGGTGGCCTAATAATTATGGCCGATAATGTACATGTGTGAATATGAATACGTATATTTATTGATATTCATTAACTATCCCCCCAGCTATGGATAAATAGCAGGACAGATTTGGTTCTATAGCCTTGGGTAGCAACTGGTCTAGAAGGATAAACTCTAAACTCAAATCCAGTCTGGAAGTGGATGATCTCGCGCGAAGGATAAAGGGGTTTGTGTAGGGTTACCTGTTTTTTTTTTAAAAAGAAAAAAAGTTATAGAAACATTGAGGATAACGAACCAACCCAGAATAGAGTGTGATGGCAAGGGGTCATGGATGGCCTATGCTCCACTCGAAGTGATGGGCTAAGGGAAGAAAGATCATTCAGGGATCACCTTAAGTGGCAGAATAAAATTGTGCAGCAAATGGAGTCACATACAGAGTGATAAAAGGTAAATCATCACATGTGATTTTCTTTAGGCTAACTTCTTTACCTTTATTTTTGTTTTTAAAAATATTGAAAGAAAACCAGTTATGGTGATCTAAATATGAAAAGTTTTCTAAAAGGAATAATTTGTCTACAATTTGAAGAAGTATTATTGAACTAATTAAAAATATTTGTTTTATTTTCAGGTCAAATGGATCTAGTTGAACAGTTGCAAAATGATTCAAAGCTAATGAAACAGAAGTCTGCAATGATCGGTCTTGAAGATATGAAACTCTTGCTTCATTATTGCAGTCTTTATGGCTGTCTGAATGAGGTAGGCTCATTTTCCAACAAGAATCTATCCTTCAGGCTTATGGAGTTCATTGATTGTTTTTTATAGATTATCAGCCTTTTGCAGGTTATTTTAAACTAGCAGTATAGTGCAGTGTTGCTCAGATGTAATGAAAGCTTTAAAACTAATCCATGGTCCTGGAGCTCAGACTTAGCCTAAAGAATATTTGTGTGAAGTTTGGTGAGAATCGGATACAAATTGTGGATTTGTATAAAGGACATACAAGCAGATAAACAGATACACACACACAAACATCTTGCCTTTTATATATATATATATATATATATATATATTATCGATTTTCTGCACTATTGTAAGAACTGCAACCTTGAAACTTCTGAATATCGTTCCTTATGTCTTTGTCTATGGATGTATCAAATTTGATTAAAATCGGACCACTCCTTCTATAACCCGATTTTTTTCGATTATCGATTTTCGATATTTATCAGGGGTACCTTGACACAAAACCTAGCTAAGAACACTCCCAGACGATTATAGTACAACTGTGTAAATTTTCAAGAAAATCGGTTCAGCTGTTTCAGAGTCTATAGGTAACGGACAGACACACACACACACACAAAATTCCATTTATAAATAAGAAAATTTTTTTTACATAGAATAATTTTACAATAATGATTTACTGATACAAGTCCTACTTATTAACCCAATGCTGGAGGGAGAAATGGTGGATTCATATCTTTTCCAAGGGTTTTCTGTGCTTAATATAACAACCCCAATTTGAATTGGAACTTGGCTCTCTGATTTTTAATTCCATCCATTACAACAACTGCACATTCAAGCTTACTGTACCTGGTATTTTCCAAGTGATCACTCATTTAGGTACACACCAGGCTTGATGTTGCTTAGCTTTGTTGATTGTACAAGAACTGATGTTTCAATTTCTCAGGCCTGGGTCAGGCATTTTTTTAATTGGAATTGGCTACCATCTTTGGGTTTATCTGTCAAACAGTTAAAACTTTTAGTCCATAATGAGGAAAGGAAACTTGGAAAATTTGACACTCACAGGACATATAGAAGGCTAGAGAAGCAGAGGGTAGAGCATGTAATCTACCTAACAAGTTTTTGCAAATAGAATGCAAAACAGGAATATATACTAAGGGAACAGAAAGTCTTTAACGCTACAAAGGGTAGGAAGTTGTGGAGAGACATGATAAGATTTGGAAGAAGAATAATCTTGATCTATACTGTGATAGCTTGTGTAACTGGATGTCCAGAACAGAAATATGACAAGCAGAATCATAACTGAAATTTCTGGGAAAAATAACAAGGAAAGAAGGGTTGGGGAATTTGACACACACAGGACATATTAAAAGCAAGAAGAGCAGCAGGATACCATAAGCAAATGACCTAACAAACTTGTGAAAAAGTTTGGCAGAACAAGAACAGGCAGGATAATAATTGGACAGACCTTGCACGGAGCTACAAAGGATTGAGAGTTGTGGAAATTCCTGACTGCTCACATCCTGAAGGGACATGGCTCAGAAGAGATCAGCTATAACGCCCAAAAGTAACTTGATTAATAGCATTAAACACTCTACATTATTTCCAGGTATTCTTTTACCGCAAATAGCAGCTCTTAAACTGCAGAAACCTTGTCCTTGTGGTCCCAGATATGACAGTAAAGTGCATCCAGCAGCAAGGCTTCTGTTTGGGAGGTTGTGAGGAACATGGAACCACCTCCTAATTGCTGTTGTTCTCAGGTCCACCCTGAGCCGGAGTGGTAACACCTGTTAGGGCCCCAGCTATGGGCAAATAGCTAACCTCCAAACTGGGGTCAAAACACTATGAAAAATTTTTATAGAAAAATATACATTTTTGAAAGAAAAATATTATCAACAATACTTTTCTGAAGGAAAAAATTATTACCATAACACATTTTTGAAAAAAAAAAATGATTACCTGCAGTACATTTTTGAATACAAAGCTAGGAGACATCTTCAGTTTTCTAAAATAAATTTAAATTTAAAAAAAATAAATTTTCAGCAAAATCTGACTCCATCAACTTTCTCACTATAATCGAGCATTAAATAAAAAATTCCTTAAAACCCTACCTTTTTGACATTAAATAATTCAAAGAAGTTGATATGCCTTTAAACAAAACTAAAATTCAAATTCAAAACCTTGTCCTTGATTTCAGTTAAGGTCATTTTAGCTGTTGCCATAGCAGGTCATGACAACACAACTAAAAAATTCAAACTATAATCACTTCTCTTCAAAATGGGAATAGTTTTATGAACTGGTTGTTGATGCATTTTTTTTTTTTTTTTTTTTTAAGAAGATTGTTTAATGAAGATACATGAAAGCTTTAAGCGCATTTATGAACATTAAAGTGAATGTCAGTAAATTCTGGCGGTGATAAGTGATTTGAAACATGACTGACTGGGCAGATGATTTTCCCGCAGTAGGTTGCCATTACTTTCTGCGGAAGACTGGTTGTCAGGCCAAGCTATAGAACCTAATCTGTCCTGTTATTTAACCCATAACTGGAGGGAAGAGACGGATTAATACTTTTCCCAAGGGTATTTGCATGTAAGTGAATACAATGAATTCAACTTTCAATCACCATCTTCTGTCTTCCCAAATCTTTTTCTTTTACTGCTCTTTCTCTTCAGCAAAGTCTTCTTTTTTTCTCCCACTTCGAGTAGCCTCTTGCATGTGCCTTAGTGGCATTATCACCTTGCTTGAGGTGAAATGATTAAAGTAAAAACTCCACCAGTTCAGACTTTTACAGCTAAAACCTGCTATGCAATGTATCAGTCAGTTAAGTGCCGTACGTGATACATGCTTAGGTGTTTGTCTCTTTCGATTCATGCTTGACTAAGCAGAGCTTTTCTCAGAGTAGGTTACTGTTTCTTTCTGCAGTAGACTGGCTGCCAACCAAGGCTATAAAACCCAGTCTATCTTATTTGACCCATAGTTGGGGAGGAAGAGATGGCTTTGTACCTTCCCATGATACCTTTGCCATGTATACAGCATCAAATTATCATTCTTTTCATATTGCATTGGTAAGAAAGAAGTTCTATTCGGACAGCTTCTTCCCAAGAAATATAGCACAAAGTAGTGCTTACTTTGTGGAACAGACTCCTGAGAGGGTGCTTTTCTGATTATTACCATCTTAACCTCGTCAACCATTATCTACTTTCAACAACCTTATTCAATAATCCACTACCTTGAGTGGCTCTTGAGCCTTATATTGGTGACAACAATAAAAAGAGGTTTCCTGTTGCTTTCTCCCTGGTGTTAAATCCAGAGTAGTCTTTCTTCTAAACCAACGCTAGAGATCATAGTCTATCTTACTATTTAAAAAAGAAAAGTAAAGTGGGTATTCAGTAGTAAAGAATGCTTGACTTGAAAGTGGTTTTCCAGATTAAAAAGAGAATGGGTCCTGGACATGACGGTAAACTGCATCTGGCAGCTAGGCCTCTGATTGGGAGGTTGTGAGGAGCATGGAACCACCTCTTAATTGCTGTTGTTCTCAGGTCCACCATGATCCGGAGTGGTAGCACTTTTCAGGGTCCCAGCTATGGGCAAATAGTTACCCCCCCCCCACAAAGTGGGGTCAAAACACTATAAAAGATATTTATAAAAATATATACATAAAAATAGACTTCTATAGAACAATATACATTTTTGAAAGAAAAATCTTACCAACAATACTTTTCTGAAGAATAAAAATAGACTTTTATAGAAAAATATATATTTTTGAAGAAAAACTATTACCAAAATAAATTTTTGAAGATTACCATAACACATTTTTGAAAGGAAAGAAATATTCTCAGAAAAACATTTTTTTAATACAAAACTAGAAAACATTTTCAAGTTTCTTAAATTAAAAAAGAATGAAAACAAAAAATTTTCATAAAAATCTGACTAAATCAAACTTCTCACTATAACCAAACATTAAAAAAATACCTCAAAACCCCACCTTTTTGGCATTAAATAATCCACAGAGGTGTTGATATACCGTTAAACAAAATTCACTTAAAAAGAGAATGCAGGTTCAGTACCTGTTAGAATGCACATTTCTTTTAGTAAAACTTTTGTTTTCTAGGCTGGTAGATATTCATTTTTTTTTTTTTTTTTTTTTAAAATGTGTACCCACTAAATATAACATTTATAGTCAGTAATATAATGTTTGTACACACAGAAGATTATTGCATATTTTTCTTAATTTTTCATTTAATTTTTTTTTTTATTTCTTTCAGGTATCATTTGATCTCAGTCTTGCTCGTGGCTTGGATTACTACACAGGTGTTATTTATGAAGCTGTCCTCAAAGGTTAGTCATTTATTTTAATAGGAATTTAAAAATAATATGACTGTTTGTCTTGTGCTAACATTTATTCATCTGATATATATATATATATATTGATTATGAATTTGAAAAAAAATTTTAAATTCTTCGTAGAAAATTTCAATTTCCATTTGTCTCACGACACAGTTAAATGAAATAATTTAATTGCGAATTTAATCATCTAATGGAATAATTGTTAATTTAATTGTCAAACACATTAATTTAGTTGTTAATTTAATTGTCAAATTAATTGTTAAATACAATAATTTCTGAATTCTAACTGAAAACTGACAAATCTTTCAGCCTAAAATAACTACAAACTAATAGGGGCCCAGGAAAATTTCAAACTTTTTTCAATTATTGATTTTCGATATTTATCGGAGGTACCTTGACACAACACCTAGCTAAGAACACTCTCAGATGCTTATAGTACAACTGTGTAAATTTTCAAGAAAACCAGTTCAGCCGTTTCGGAGTTTATAGGTAACTAGGACACACACATGCACACACACAAACACAGACAGACAGACAGACAGACAAAGTTCCATTTGTAAATAAGTTTAGATTAAGGTAAAAATCTGTTGTCATTCTTCCACTTGGAATCTTTACACCATTTTGTTTTACTATCTAGTAATACTAGTATTAGGATGTGCATTGTGGTGCAGTGGATATCGGCTCAGAACAAGAAATCTGGAAACTGAGTTTGAATTCCTTGTATTCACTTACGCGCAAATACCTTTGGGAAAGGTATTAATCTGTCTCTTCCCTCCAGTTATGGGTTAAATAACAGGACAGGTTGTGCTCTATAGCATTGGATGGCAACCAGTCTACCACAGAAAGTAATGGCAACCTACAGCGGGATAATCTTCTGCCAGTCTCTTTCGAGACATGATCGCCCAAGCGTGTATCATGTATGGCACTTAACTGACTGACTGTCCAGAAAACACGGCAGACCTGAAGGAAACTACCACCACCTTTAAATTTTTTTTCATGTTTTTTTTTTTTACTTCTTTCAGCGCAGTCTTATCGATTATTACTTAAAGTTTCTGATTATCAAAAAATATTTGGGAAAATTTCATTATTTAAACAATTTTAGGGGGTCTCCATCTCTCATGCAACGTTATAGTAAATCGATCCTCCACTTTGTAACCACTCACGTTGGGGTCGCTTTGATTTGGTTTTCTTGGGACAAGTTGTTGCTCTTGTTTTTGTCTTTTTCAAGTTTTCTGCAGTTCTTACGATGAGACCTTCCTTGGAAACTCCAAGAATGGCTTTATTCAAAAATTTCGCAAAGGATTTAGTTATTGAATATACACAAGCAAAACAGTTAATTGCACTGGATTGATTTACTATAAGGTTGTATGAAAAACTGAGCCTCCCTCCAAATATTGAAATTTTACAAATTTTTTTTTTGTCAATCAAAGTTTTTTTTGTTTTTTGTTTTTCACTCTTTTTCTCACTCTTCTTAATTCTAAGGGGTTACTTAGGGAAAAGTGATGAGAAAGAGGGGTTAGTTATAGGAGATGTCAGGAGGAGGGTAATAGACGGATGAAAATACCGGTGTAATGGGGATGGAGTCGATGGAGAAAAGAGCTTGAGAGAAAGGATGCAAGTTAGTGAGATAGGAAATGTCTATTGACCTTACATTTAAATTCCTGGAGATTGTAGCTGTCGGGGTAGCAAGTATATGGAAGGGAATTCCACAGGCGGGAAGTGCGAGAAAAGCAGTGAGAGTAGAAATTGCAATTACATTTTATTGGTTTTATCAATAAAAGGGTGGACCTAGTTGCTAGTCTAGTAGCTTGTGTAAATTCATACATAGGGGGCACCAGTGAGCTAAGTTCATTGGAGCAGAAGCCGTGAAAGTATTTGTAGAAGAGGCACAGGGAAGCCATGTCACACTGGTGAGAGAGAAACTGCAGCCATGCTTCCAAGTTGGTATCATTCACATTACAGATCCTCTGTTGGATTTTGTCAAGAACCTCGAGGTGAATAGCAGGGGCACCCAACTAGATTTGGCAGCAGTATTCAATACACAGGTGGATGGTTGATTTCTATATGTGCAGGATGGATTCAGACAGGGAAAACTTCTTGGCCCTGCACAGTTAACTAACCTTCTTAGCAGCGGATTTAGCTATGGATTCAATGTAGTCATTCCAGTTGATGTCCGCTGAGAGTGTTTTGCTCTCAGGGAGGCTAGTCTGATCTATGCTAATGGGGAGTAGGAGTGATTGTCTGTGATGATTAATAGATAGCTGCTTTGTTTTGGAAGCATTAAAATTTACAAGCCATTTCTTGCCCCAGTCCACCACAGATTGTATTAGTGGCTTTATTGCTTTATTTCAAGTGAAATGATTAAAAAAAATTCATAGCATATTATTACAAAACTTTATTCCCAAAGAATTTACAAAGTTTAATTATGTATAAGCAAATAGAGTAAACCAAAATATATACAAATTTATACTGCACTTAATTTTTGTTCTTTTATTGTTCTCGCTAAAAGTATTTTCTTTTTCTCAAATTCTAACATTCAGTAATCTTGTGTGTCTTAGTGACTTTATTGCCTTGCTTTGAAGTGAAATGATTAAACAAAAACTCTCAATATGCTAATTTTTTTTTTTTTTTTAAAATAACTCAGGTTTTATTCACAATGCTGACAAAGATGAAGAATCTCAGGGTGTCGGCAGTGTAGCTGGTGGTGGTCGCTATGATGGTTTGGTGGGCATGTTTGACCCTAAAGGCAAAAAAGTACCGTGTGTTGGTGTCAGTATAGGAGTTGAGCGCATATTTGCTATCATGGAGGCAAAACTTCAGGTAAGTGGTAATTGTTTTAATTTTGCGAAGAATGTAAAAAAGGTGAGAAAAACTAAAAAGAAAATGCTTGTGAGTGAACAGTACTTTAAGAATGGTTTCTTATTGTTTCATGTAGGAGGGGGTGCTGAAAAGTTGACCCGCTTCCAAAAATTAGTGTTTTAATGAACTGTCAGGATACTGCTTCTCTTTTGCTTTCAACATACTGGGCCAAGAAATTTTCAGCACCTGTTCTCATTGTTATAACCATAACTTAGTTTTCACCAAAAATCATGAAGCACCCAGTGAGGAGTGAACTCACTAATAAAGATTTGTAAGATTAGTTTTGCTAGCCATTACACCTTGATGAGTTTCACTGATTCTGTTTGATAAATTATAATAATATTTTAGAGAATATTCGTGTAGCAATAGATATATGACATGGTGCTAGAAAGTTTTCTGCTTAGCCCACTTTCCAAGCATCTTTTTAAAAGGGAATCTTAGTTGAGCTGAGAACTTTTCAATATCATCTTAATTCTTCTTCTTCTATGTGCCCTGTCCCTTCAGGACGTAGGCAATCATGGCTTTTCACGTCTCCCTATCCCTGGTGGCTCTTAGCACACCATCTCCTGTTACATCATGCAACCTCGTTCGATCATCAACCTCATTAGGTCCTTCAAATATGTTATTCGTTGTTTTCCCCTGTCTTTTTCCCTTTATCTGGCCTGGTAGTATCAGGTTCTCCAAGCCCTCCTTCCTCATTGCATGTCCCAGGAACTTCAGCTGTCTCTTCCTGATGCTCAGTATTAATTTCCTTTTCATTTCCATCATTTCTAAGACCTCATCATTGCTCACATGTTCGATCCATGATATTTGCAGCATACTTCTGTAGAACCATATTTCAGTTGCTTCAAGTTTTTCCTTCATCTTTGATGATATTGTCCAGCATTCACTGCTATAAGTGGCTTTAATGGTTAAGAATTAACACAGGGCTTGAATTTCCATTACAGGGGATAACAGAATCAAGCAAGTACAAAAATTTGATTACCTAGGAAGTGTTCTAACAGATGGAAAGTGCGACACGGAGATCCGAAGGCAAATTGGCATGGCAAAGGACACGTTCCAGAAGATGAGCAAAATACTAACACACAAAAGAAAATCTCAATAGAAATGAAGAAAAGAGTGCTAGACTGCTACGTGATGTCAGTTCTTCAATACGGCAGTGAATGCTGGACAATATCGTCGAAAATGAGGACAAAACTGGAAGCGGCCGAAAGGTGGTTCTACATAAGGATGCTACGGATATCGTGGACTGAGCTTGCAAGCAACGAGGAGGTGTTGGAAAGAATGGCAACAAATAGGAAAATGATGCTGAGCATCAGGAAGAGACAACTGAAGTTCCTGGGACACGCAATGAGGAAGGAGAGCCTGGAGAACCTGATACTGACGGGCCAGATAGAAGGAAGGAGAGACAATGGAGGCAGCGGATAACATATTTGCAGGGCCTGATCAGGTGGATGATGGAATGGGGGTTGCAAGGTGTAACAGAAGCAAACATACTAAGAGCCACAAGGGATAGGGAGACATGGAGAACCATGATCGCCTACGTCCTGAAGGGACAGGGCACATAGAAGAAGAATGTTTTAATCACTCCAATATCTTGTCATTTACTCCCGATCAGTCTGTAGCATGTGACCTATATAGAGCCCTCAACAAAGCATCATCCTTATATGATCCATCTCTCTGATGTGTAAGAGAATACCAGCTTCTTTTCTTGGGTCATTGTTTACATATCTAGCTGTACAACAGTTCTTCACAGGTGAATTGGAGTATATAGATCTATCTATCGCCCGGTTCACACTCCACCCACATCTATTGAACAGGTTAAGAGGCTCATCCCTTGTTCCCTGTTTAGGATGTGGTTTCCAGTTTTCTCTTTTCCAATCTTCTCACTTTGGTTTCATTTTTTTTTTTTTTTTTTTCAATTGGAGTAGGTAGATCTATATATCGACCGGTTCACACTCCACCCACATCTATTGAACAGGTTAAGAGGCTCATCCCCTGTTCCCTGTTTAGGATGTGGTTTCCGGCTTTCTCTTTTCCAATCTTTTCACTATTACGTAGCCCCCAGCACATCAGTGGCATTACTGCCTTGCTCGGGGTGATACGATTAAAAAATATATATATATATATAATTAAATGCTGTCAGGCCCACAGCTGTTCACCTTTTAAGGTCACCACTAACAACAGGTGAATGGTTAATCCTTACCCTCAGCTGAAGTTCATCTCAGGTTAAATCTATAACTGACTTCCTTTGACAGTATGGTTTGAAATTCAGACCAAACGTTCTAGTAGATCATCATATTTTTAAATATGTATGAGCATGTGTATATGATTATGTACATGTATATACGTGCAGAATTGCAATAAAACCTAATGATGAAAATGAATGTATACATTTTTTTTTTTGTTTTTGAGAATTGACGACCAAAATAATAAACATTATTTATTAAATCATTTACAAGAATAATTTTATATTTACAATATTCTAAAAATTAATACAATGCAATATTTATGAGTAACTAATTTATAAAGGGGATGTGCATTTTGGTGCAGTGGATATCGGCTTGGAATGAGAAATCGTGGAGCCAAGCTCAAATTCCAGTTGAATTCCTTGCATTCACTTATGCACAAATACCCTTGGGAAAGGTATTAATCCATTTCTTCCCTCCAGTTATGGGTTAAATAATAGGACAGATTAGGTTCTATAGCCTTAGTCGGCAACTGGTCTACTGCAGAAAATAATGGCAACCTACTGTGGGATAATTTTCAACTCAGTCATGTCTCGTTCGAGACATAATCGCCCAAGTGTGTATCACATATGGCACTTAACTGACTGACTGAAAATAATAGTTGGAAACATCATTAACATTTGTACTGGGCATAAAGTGGTGGGGTCGGTCTTCTATTGTTATGAAGTAATAAACTGATCCCCCACTAATTATACTTAATATAATAATGTAATATAATCTATCTTTTCTCCTTCCTGCTATGAGTTAAATGGCAGGACAGATTGGGTTCTACAGCAATGGCTGGCAACCAGTCTTTCACAGAAAGTAATGGCAACCTACTGTGGGATAATCTTCTACTCAGTCAGTTATGTCTCTTTCAAGACATGATTGCACAAGCATGTATCACGTATGGCACTTTACTGACTGAATTTATAAAGAAATAAATATGAAAACAATTTTTTATTCATGAATAAACATTTATTAAATTATTAAAATATGTGAATTAACTATAAGGAAATCCTTATTATTTAGCATTTTATAATGTTTGGATTAATTGGCAATTAGCTGATGTTTTGCTAACCATTGCAATAAAAAACAAATAGTGTTTATAATTTTTTATCAATTCTCAAGAATAAATAAAATTTATAAATTTAATTTTATGCTTAAGTTTTATTAAAATCTTAACCATTGTATTTTAAAATAATACATTTTGCTAAGGTGTGTGAAGTTAGTTATAATAATAGTGGTGTCAAGAGAAAACTTGTTTTTTTGCACACACACACACAAAAGTTAAAGATTGCCAAACTTGATTTAATTAATGAAAATCATTCCTTTATATTTAATACATTTGAAAAAAAAAAATAAATGATTGAATTTAATTTCTTTTAAGTAATGTTTTTAAGTTTATTTTTCTACTGTTTTAAGATTTTTCTGACCAAAATGCTTCATTACTGTTAAATCTGTTGCAATGAAAACATTGGGTTTAAATAGCCACCTTGTCCCTCCAATTCTCATGGTCTTGGCAGAACATTGGGATATCCTCCAGCATCAGATTGATTTGCTAGATCTCCTGGTTAACGATGTCCTTCTGAGTGATTTGTTGCTAGGTTATCTGTAGATGGCTGGCCAAACTATTTGGTTTAAATTCCACAGCTTTGTAACCTCCTAGATTATAAATAGAATAAAGAATTGCAACCTTAGAATAGAATAAAATGGAACAAATATTGTTTTCTGCTGCTAGGTAGGTCCGAGGTATGACGGTAAATTGCATCCAGCAGCAAGGCCTCTGATTAGAAGGTTGTAAAGAGCATGGAACCATTTCTTAATCACTGTTGTTCTTAGGTCCACCCTGACTCAGAGTGGTAGCACCTATTAGTTAAACTGGACTGATGCATTTTCTTTTCTTTTTTTTTTCATTTTTTTATAATATTCCTTAAAGCAAATTCATCCTGTTTGTAATTTTTACTAAAACAAGATGCACAAAAATAACAAACAGGATAACTTTGCTTTAAGGAATATTTTCAAAAAAGTTTCCCTTCTGTTAAAACAAACTAAAAGTGTCAAGTTAATTATCTATTATCAAAGATTAAAAACATCTAACCTTGTCATCACCAACAACAGCTTGCCAATAATATATATATATATATGTGTGCACATACACACATATAATATATAAAAACTAAAAATACTTGAAGCCATGTACATAAAACAGTTAAAACCTAACCTGAACAAAATTAACTATGAAATCTCCACAAACATTCTCAAATGCCTATAATAGATAACAGAAGCGATTGGTTATCCCAATGGCTTTCCATACTTAATACTTCACGCCTCCACTCTTGTGTAGTCATGTGAGACGCCACAAGCTGTAGTGCAATTTTTGCTTCCAGCATGCACGCACGTGTTCACCAATCCTCCACACAAAAAAAATAGATGACTACTACTATCGTTCGTCCGCGAACTGCTCATTCCAAACAACACTATTTTCATCTTTGATAATGGCTGATGTAAGCCGAAAGCTCAGAAAGGATTGAATAAAAACATGTATCAATATTGTGATTTTCTTTCCTCTTTCAATGATAATGCTATATTAAGCTTATCAGACAATATGAAAAAAATTTACATAAAATAAATCGGCAAAACTTTTCTGTATTATTTAATGAAACATGCCTCAATATATATATATATATATATAAGAAAAAAGTGCAAGAAGCCTTGAACATTTTGTTTAAAGTGTAGATTTATTGTTATTATTATTAATATTACTTTTTGTATAATATGTTAAATGTCTAGAATGGTATTTCTGTTACTCCATGTGTTTTGAATCCAAAGTTAACTCTCTTCAGTCGAATAAACTTGTGACTTTACATATTGAGATTTGTTTGTCTTTCTGACGACCTAAAATGCTGTGTGTGTGTGTGTATAAATGGTCGGTGATCAGGTCAGAAAGTTCATGTGTGTGAGTGTTTGTTTTTTTTTCACACTCACTTGTTAAATCTCTTCTATTTTGGAAATCATTCACCTTTCATTACCCAGAAAAAAATTTTTATACACTGACTAGTGAAATTTAATTTCATCTTTATACTTCAAAATTGTTTTCAGCATTTTTGATTAAATTCTATGGAATATTACTTTTTGCAATGGTTCATGAAAATTACATATATATATATATAGAGAGAGAGAGAGAGAGTTATTATAATGTTTAGCACCAAAGTTGTTCTTTTTTCAGTGGTTTTACTGATAAAATGTATTTTGGCAAGCAGGTTCTTTATTGTAATTTGCTTTATAGATAGAGTGGAGATAGAGCATTGATAAGCACAAAGAGTTTGTCACTTTAACTGAATAGCTTCATGCCGACTTCAAAGCTTCGTGAAAGCATCATTGATAGTGTCCTCACAAAGATTTGAAGTCGGCATGAACCTTTTCGGTTCAAGAGACACGCTCTTTGTGCTTATATATGCTTACAAACTTAAATAGTATTATCTATTAAGATAGAAAATAGATAAGTAGAATATTATCCTTGACTATTTTAGGGGTGGGTGGGGAGCTTTCATTTGTTAAAAAAAAAAAGAGAAAAAACTTACAAGATTGTTATAATTAGAAAATTTTGGTGTATGAGGTCTGAACAAAAAGTATTGGCTGTTACTATGATGATGGAATTGAAATAAGCATAGGGAAATCACTTGGCACAGATTGACCTTGACCTTGTCATGCATGCACACTAAGTTATAATATTCTTACTCACTTCTATCATTTATAGCAGTCTTTGGAAGGAAAGTGTGTAGGGTGTGGTCATCTCATCACATTACAGAGTTTGCATCAGTGACTATGGCTTGTGCAACAGTTGGCCTAAGTGAAGTATAATGCCTGGTTCTCTGCAAACAACTATCTTCTTGTCTTCAACAAACACAGAACATGTATATATAAAAATATAAAGTTACATTTTTATTCTTCAACGGTGATGGCTGTGTGAAGGAGGATGTAGTCAGAGAGAATCACGCACACACAAGAGAGTTGTTGACCAGTGAGAGTTGTCTTCTCTGTGTTCTGATTTCAGCCAGAAAACTTCAAATTTATATAACCTGAAATTTCCACACATTTTTGCCTTCTCGAGTTTTCACTTAATTATGTCATCTATGGCCAGGCACATCTGTTAATCATACTTTTATTGGTCACTGCTTTTGATGCCAGTCATGTTTCTGTTAGGTCACAGAAATATATTACATAAGTACAACATTCTCCAGGTTCAATAACGATCGTATTCTCTTGATCTCACTATTGTGACTTTCCTTTTCAAAAATCAAATCCCACTTGAAAGGAACAATATTTCAAGACATCGAGGACATCCAAGAAAATGCAATGAGCCAGCTGCTTGCTATCCCCAAAAAAGGAGTTACAGGAAAAGCTCCATCAATGAAAACGATGCTGGATAAAGTGTGTGACCTTAGAAGGGGACTACTTTAAAAGAAATTAACTGCTAATTTTTTATATGTTGTAGTTTTTATTTCTATAGACCAAGTCTTGATACTTTTGGATCAGGCATTATCTCTAATAAGCATGTTTTTATATAATACATCTACTAAGCATATATATTATATAATATACATCTAATAAGCATGTTTTGCTGATATTTTTTTTTTTATATGTTGAAGATTTTATTTTTATAGCCTAAGTTTTGATACTTGTGGATCAGACATTATATCGAATAAGCATTTAGAAAAAAATATATATTCTGTCATAATTAATACAATAATTCTCATCTGGATTTTGAAGAGTGAAGCATCATGAAATTTTGCCGATCTCAGATAAGTATTATGAACACTTAATATTTTTAGTATAATAATTATTGCCTAATCAGCTTCTGAGCACATTATTAAACAAAACATGTTTGCCTTGACAGAAGTTAAATTATAAAATTTTATGTAGATTAGCATTTTGCCATATATTCATGCACAAACGATTGTTAATTATTAACTTACGACTATAAATCAAAAGTGTTAGGCTATAAAAACAATATATAAGTACAGACAAAGTATTTGAATATTTATTTTTTTTTAATTAGTTTTTTCTAAATATTCTTTGCCAAATTAGCTTTTCTTTTGTGTAACATTAAAGTTCCAAAGTGTGGAGCTAAGCAGAGTAACAAAGAACCACAGTAATCTACAGCTTTTCGGTCAGTATTAACCTACCAGACCACTTAGATTCCAAATACAAAACCCAGGAGATTTTTTTCAGTGCAGTGTAAGTGTTCTATGCAATCAAATAAGTCTTTTTATTCATTGTTTTCCCAAGAGAAAATCCTTGAAGCCTTAGACCCTTCCTCCAAATTGAAAACCACTTTGTGTCAGGAAAATATTCTGGTATAAAAAGCCATCAAGGTCAGTATGTTGTTCTTACTGAATGTTGTTAGTCGTCATTTGATCTAATTACCATTTAATTATCATCTGTTCTGTCATCACCATGACAACCCATTTATCAGACCCACTTTTAATAAATTGATTTCTCTTGTTTTTAACAGGCCAGCAGTAAGAAAGTTCGAACGACGTCCACTGAAGTGTATGTAATTTCAGCCCAAAAGAATTTGCTGGAAGAACGTATGAAACTTTGCCAACAATTGTGGGATGCTAAAATCAAAGTGAGTTCTTGTTGATTTAACCTGGGATGATTTCTTTTCTTGCATTCTTTTCAAATGAGTGGAAAATGATTTGTAAAATAATGTACAATTTTTTTGTTGGATCGTTTTTGTTTTTTTTTTTGTTTTTTAGGGTATTTTTGAAATGCCAAATTTTCAAGGATTAGTTAATTTGTCATCAATTTTAAATTTTCCCTACGATGCCTTGAACAACTCCCATGCCAGGACTTTACTTTGAAGGACTGTAGATTTAGGTCTTTGCATTGCATGACTGTCATGCCAGGTCTTTGCCTCGGACGCCCACTGTGGCCGGGACTTTGCCTTGAACAGCTATGGATGCAGGTCTTTTTCTTGAACAACTATGGGTGCTGAGTTCTTTTTTTTTTTTTTTTTTCTTGAACAACTACCAGGCCAGGGCATTTAGTTTATATAATCCATAATGAATAAAGTTTGGATGAAAATCTCACAAAATGGTAGATATATATGTTTCATTGATTGGCATCATCAGAAAAATCATTTTATTTCATTGGTTATCGGAATTTAATTCATTTTCTAATGACACTAATTCAATGGCAAAATATATGAACAAGAAAAAAATGTTTCTTAAACTGTCCTATACATTTTCCATTATCTAGAATATCATTAATGTAATTATCTTCTGAAGCAGAACATTAGATTTTCTCTCATTTATAGTTTTCAGTTAAGTAAAATGCTTATGTATTAAGATTGTAAACTTCATAGTGGTGAAGGTGTAATATTTTGCATCTTTTTCGCAACTCATGATATTATAATGTAATCTTCTCACTACACTTGGTCCTCAGGTTCCTTCATACCATCTGTGGTTACCATCTATCTAACTCCTTAATGTGTTGCTGGTTTGTCGTTTGTATCAGGATCTAGCTGATATTCATCTCAATCACAATCGCTTCGCTACCACATTGTTTTTGTGATCTCAGAGGATGAGGAGATCACAAATTAAACTGGAGTGAAGAACAGGTCAATGGCAAGGGGATCCACAAAAAAGAATTCTTTGGAATAAAGAATTAACTCTGGTTAATATCTTTTAATATTTTATATGTAATATCTTTTTGGTTTATATATGATTTCTTGTATACAGCAGTTTTAACTCTTTCCTCTACTGTTATAATTAAATGACTATGGGATCCTCTTTTGGACTTTACGGCCTGTGTTAGTAGTATTTTAAATTTCTAAGTTTTGGTCTTCACTGCTGGCACAAGGGCTTGGTTATGAGATCCTCTAAGTTGTTCAAACCTCCAGCATCTAGCAGGTGTGGTGTTCGGTTATCTCCCACCCTTAACATCAACCTTTTTCTAAAATCTCACATTTTCAAAATGTTTTGTTGAGTAATTTTTCCAAATTTAATGGTTGTCCAGCCCCCTTTTTGAGTGGTTAGGAAAATCAAGCCCCACCCTTCCTTAACATCAAATCCCTTTACTTTTTCATTTCACTCCATATGGACAGTGCTAGTCTCTCTCTCTCTCTCTCCCTCCTACTTTCTCAGTATCCAAACTCAGCCAATTCCAAAAGGCTGGTACAGCCCTCTTTGTGCCAAAGGCCAAAAGGTTGGCAATCCCCAGCTCATGGGTCGCATCCAGCCCTCAAGTGAATCTTGTCTGGCCTGCTACCTTACTCAGGACACAATATAAATATAGGTAAGCCAAACGAAAGTGACAGTTGATAGTCTTGAGTATATTGCGTCGGAATTTAAAAAAAATATTTCTTTTTACCTGGAGAATGTGTTTTACTTTTATTTTTCATTTGTAGGGATCACCAAAATTAGCATACGGCTTCACTTTCACTTTTTCTGTGACATTTCTTTCGTGAGCACTTTTAAATGAATATAAAATAGTATTTTCAACTGATTTTAATGTAATTTTTTTCAATACTGATTTATGAAACCTTTATTTTTAAGATGTAATATTTTTTTAAAATAAAATTCCCGTCAGATATTAAATTATATTGATTCCTTGCTTTTTCTTCAAGACCACACTGCTTTTGCCTACAGTACTCTGAGTTAACCAGGGAAAATCCAGAAGGAAATCAGTATGGTAGACTTATAAATATGTAAGATAAATTCTGGAGAGAAATATTACAGATTCTTCTTTGGATTTTATCAAGAATCTGTAAATATATAGCAAGAGTACCAGACCATATGTGGCATCAATATTCAAAGCAAAGACGAATGGTAGTCTTATAAATATGAGATAGATTCTGAAGAGAAACATTGCAGATTCTTCTTTGGATTTTATCAAGAATCTGTAAATATATAGCAAGAGTACCAGACCATATGTGGCATCAATATTCAAAGCAAAGACGAATGGTAGTCTTATAAATATGTAAGATAGATTCAGAAGAGAAAAATTGTTCAGCATAAAATCATAAATCAACTATCCTAACAGCAGACCTAGCAATTGAGTTATGGAATTATGGATCCACTCATTTCATTCACTCAGCCTCCCACTGGTTCAAAAAAGTGGAGACCCCCAACCCCTATATCTAAGAAAACAGTTCATACATTAAACACACTAGGGGAAATGACAGCATCTGCTTACTTACTATCTATATTTTTTGCATTTGTTATGTCATTGTAAATCTCATTAAATTGAATCATAGATTTGATTTGTTTAATGAATCCTACCTATGATATCATAGGATGCAATTAGGTATTTTATTTAGAGACTTTATCTTTCTCAGTCACAATTTCTGAGATGAGGAGATTTCATTATTTTCATTCATTCTGATAGTCTCATCTTTATTATCACAATGTTTCAGCTGTTTTGGACAATAGAATTAGAACCATCTACTTCTGCAAATTAAATAAAGGGTTCAGTTCAAAATTCTTTGAATGTTACCAGGTTTGGCTGAAACCTGAAGAAGGCAGATGGCATGATGGCCAAAACATTATGATAATGGCACAAAAAATGGGGTTGTTTTTTTTTTCTTTTTCTTTCTTTTTAATTTTTTTTTTCTTTTTTTTTTTGTTTCCACCTATTGATGGTAATAGACAGAACATTCATACAAGAAGAATCCCAAACCTTTAGACCAATTCCAATACTGTGAGAACAATAGAATTCCCATTGCAGTCATTATTGGAGAATCAGAAATACAGCAAGGAATTGTTAAACTTAGGGACATCGAATCCAGAAAAGAGGTAAGTTTTTTTTGTTTTTTTTTTTAATCTTTAAATGGAGATTTCTAAACATGCACAGGAATGCTCCAACGGTCACTTCTCAATCTAGCCCTCTTCCTACTAAAATGATCTACCTAAATATTCTTCGACTATGAATATCTATGCTGATGTAACAACAGTATCTTGAGTTAACCTCCGAAACTAAATGACTGAAAAATTGGCAGTTGATCTCTCCTCTGACCATCTATTAATAGGAATCTTACTAGAAAGCAAACTTAACTTCAAGGTTCACATCACTCTAAACAAAAAAACTAAAAGGCTTTGAAGATTCTAAAAGTAATATCAAAATTGAATTGTGGTGCCAACCAAAGATTAATGCTCAGAATATATACGTCACACATCAGATCAAAATTAGACTAGATGCATTATTAACAGAGACACATGCAATACTGTTTTAAAAAAACCTACAAATCTTACAAAATCAAAGCTTTCCAGGCCTGACCCATGCAAAGTCTCCATATAGAATCCATTGCACCACCTATATCTCTGAGATGGAAAAATCTATCTCTTCAATATGCACTAAAACTACAATCCAACCCAAATAACCGAGCATACCAAAAAACTTACAAACCTCAAGTTCTATAGAAATAAACCAACAGTCATCCATTTTACTTGGACTTCAAATTAACCAATGAACAAAAATCCTGATAACGTAACTCCAGTCAAAATAAATAAGGTAGCTCTAGGAACTCTCTCTTCTGCATTTGCTGGGATTAGCTGGATGTAGTTTATTATAAGCTGCTCAAACCGTCGAAAACCCTCATGGGAGATTGCTATTGACTACAATTGATATGTTTAACATGAGCATTGAAAAAAAAAAACTGCCGCTATACAAGCAGACACACAACAAAGTGATTTGCAACATAACAGTTCTAAGCCACATGTTGCAAAATGGTTGAAAACCAACTTGAAAATGCTTAAATGGGAAGTTTTACCCCACCCACCATATTTATCAGACTTTGCCTCATCTGATTATGACTTGTTCTGAATAATGGCACATGGCCTGGCTAAGCAGCACTTTTCATTCTTATGAAGATGCCAAAAAATGGGTGAACTATTGGTTAGCCTCAAAAGACGTGTCGTTTTTCCAATGTGGAATTCAACTGCTACCAGCAAGATAGGAAAATATAGTGGCTATTGATAGACAATACTTGAAGTGATACGTTTCTTACTAATCTTCTTTCACTTCTTTTTTCTCAATTGGAATAGATAGACTAAACTATTGCCCAGTTCACACTCCACCCATATCTGTTGAACGGGTGAAGAGGCTCATCCCTTGATCCCTGTTTAGGATGTGGTTTCTGGCTTTCTTTTCCAATCATTCTCTACTTTCTTACGTAGCCCCATGCGCATCAGTGGCGTTGCCGCCTTGCTCGGGGTGATATGATTGAAAAAAAAAAAAAAAATTTTAGTAAATAAAACATTACTTTTCATGAAAAATCAGCGAGAACTTAATCAAGGCCCTAACAGATATTTATAGCTTCAAAACTAATAATGAAGAATTTTTTCCTTTAAAGAAAATGATTGTTGTCTTTATTCGTCATCTTTATTTTCCCTATGTTTCAGCGGACTGTTCCACGAGAATCTTTCATTCAGGAGATCCGAAATGAATTGAAGCTACTTTCTGAGGAGGCAGTTTCTGAATAATTTACCCATCTCCTATTGCCCCGTCAGGATGGAAGAAATCTGACTTCATGCAGAAGAAAGAAAACCAACAAACCATCTCTCGAAGCCGCTCAGTCAGCTTTGTCTCCTTGGCCAATACCTTTTGATTTTAAAAAGACAAAAAAAATTTTTTCTTTCTGTTGACATGAGTAATAAAATTAATCTATAAAAATTTTAAAATTGTTTAATTTTTTTTTTTTTTTTTTCTAATAAAGTTACAAGATTAGATCAATTGGCCTTGCAGCTTGACATAATATCAGTCAGTTAAGTACCGTACGTGATACATATTTGGGCGATTATATCTTGAAAGAGACATGACTGACTGGGTAGAAGATTATCCCACAGTAGGTTGCCATTGCTTTCTGCGGTAGACTGGTTGCCGAACAAGGCTATAGAACCCAATCTGTCCTGTTATTTAACCCATAACGGGAAGGAATAGACGGATTAATACCTTTCCCAAAGGTATTTGTGCATCAGTGAATTCAATGAATTCAACTGGAATTCAAACTTGGCTCCCCAATTTCTCGTTCCGAATTGATATCCAATGCACCACAACGCACATACGTATTAAGTACATTAAGTCACATTCATGACATAATATACTTAGCTAAATTTTGATCTGTAATTTTCGCTGTATAATGTCTAATCTGTGAATAATACTTAACACTGAATTAAGTGCATTGACAAAATCAAGGCTATTTAAAAAAAAAGTTTTTTTTCTTACACATTAGGGATACATGTACAAATATGCTTCACGCCCTCTCACAGCTTTTCACAAATGAGACAATAAACCTCCATATTGCATTTCTATTCTTGTTTGTGTGCACTAAAGATTAGAAAGGGCTCGTTGCACACTCACAAAGAAACAAAAGGGAAAAAAATAAATGCTACATTGAGAAATGAAGACTAACCCTTTTTTTCAACATATATTTCATGATTTATTTCAGGGATTTTCTTGTTCAGTCTGTGTTGCTTGGTAGGTGACACCTGGGGTCAACTGTCATATCTAATATCTCGGACTAAAAAAATCAGCATTTACACCACTGTGTGCAGCTGGCAACTTAAAGCAGCTTGACATCCTTCACCCAGTAACAGGCAGCCTGGCAGTACCTCCGTTCTAAGTGATTGTTAGAAGATTGCAAACGGAAGTCTTCTACATCCAGTTTGTTGTCGCTTATTCCCAAGTGCTTTCAATTACTTAGCTGTTTATTTTCTTTTGGTCAAGTGTATGGCTCCTTTGAAGACTCCATTTCAAAGACTTTATTGCTGGTCATAAAACACATGAATTACACCCTATTCCCTTCTATTTCAGTGCTCCAGTTATAGTGTCACATACAGACATATTGATTTATTTCTGTATATAAACTACCGGCCATAATTATTAGGCCACCCCAGTTTTTTTTAAAAGAAATTATGTATTTCATACTATTTTTTTCAGTATTTATTGCCAAATGAAAATAGAATGGTTCTTTTGTTATTATTACTTTGCAAAATTTTACAAGGCAAGAAAGCAAAGATGAACTCATCTGAATCACCCTAAAATTTCTTTATTCTTTCATTGATGAAACTGCAATATAGGTAATTATGAAATATTTATAAATTCATTTGATGCACATGTTATTGTGCAGTATTAACAAAAGGACCATTCTATTTTCATTTGCAATTATTCATTTGGCAATAAATACTAAAAAATAGTATGAAATACATCATTTTTTTTTAACTGGGGTGGCCTAATAATTATGGCTGGTAGTGTAGATATTTACCAAATGTCAAGAAATGGGCTTTGAAGATGGTAGTGAATCTGTCTTCAAAGTTAAGGAAGATTTGCCTGTTTGGAAAATCAGTTTTCAAAGTTTTTTTTTGTTTTTCCTGGTTTCCAACATCAGTCTTTTGTAGGAATTTTTTCTGGCTGTGTGTGCATGTGTGTATGCATGCTCAGCAGTGGGGAATTAACAAAACCCAAGGCTTGAAATAGCTATTTAACAATTTTTATTTGTGGTTGAAAGAGGGTGCGAAAAATAGTGGTATTTTGTAGGTGGTGGTAGGAAGAGTTGAGTTTTCCAGTTAATTGTTCTTCCCTTGAGTAGATAGATTTCCCTGCTCGTCTCAACAACAACAACAACAACAACAACAAAAAAAAGAGAGAGAGAAATCTAAGTGCCAAACTGCTAGGGCTGGTATGTGTCTTCTGCAGCAAAGTCGTCCTTTGCATAGGTGTCTCAGAGGAAGATTTCTCCACTTAAATCTCTGGTCAATCTGCCAGGACAGATCACGTGTCTTCTACAGCACGGGTTGTGAGTGGCCCTTTCAGCTGGGATTTGAAGGTTGCAGACGCTGAAAATGAAGAGTGGAAAAAAGGGAGCTAACCTTGAATGTAGAGGCCGCTGAAAGGAAAAGTGGAAAAGAGACCGAATAGGGCTCGGTTATAAGTTTTTATGAATTCTGGGAATTTCAGTTGTACCCTGCTGATTACTTCCGTTGCTGCCACTACTGAATCAAGCAAAGTAAGTAACAATAGCCAACAGAGGGAGTTATTATAAATCTGCTGTCCTCTTGGTGCAGATGAAAGTGAGGGTGCCAGGTTAGAACTACAGTTTCGATGGGGCAAAATTGTTCAATTACAAGCTATGATTACTTGTCTCATTTTCTTAGTATCTGTGAGCCCAAGCATTGTCACGTTGCAAAAGCACCACACATTTTCAAATGTGGTCTAGTTTGATTAAACCTTGATCTCAAATTTTAATGTGATTGCAGATGAGTCAAATGCACGCTTGGGCGATCATGTCTCGAAAGAGACATGACTAACTGGGAGCAAAAGGTTATTAAAGGTACTAATCTGTCTCTTCCCTCCAGTTATGGGTTAAATAGCAGGACAGATTGGGTTCTATAGCCTAGGCTGGCAACCAATCTATCGCAGAAAGTAATGGCAACCTACTGCGGAATAATCTTCTGCCCAGTCAGTCATGTCTCTTTCGAGACATGATCGTCCAAGCGTGTATCACGTATGGCACTTAACTGACTGATACCCACAGGGCAGATAGAAGGACGCGAAAACTGCATGACATTTGATAGGCTTAAAACAAAAGATATTAAGATCTTCAAGGAACACGAAGATGCGGAGGGTCATGATCGTATAGGTCCTGAAGGGACACGGCACATAAAAGAAAGAGGAGTCGATAGATTCGCCTACCGTCTTGTTCATATTCCTATCCAGTCTTTTGAACAGGAGTAGAAGTTTATCTCTTGTTTCATGTTTAGAATAGGTTTTCTCGTTATTTTTCGCTCCTAGTAGCCTCTTGAGTTTTAGTGGCATTATCGCCTTGCTTGGGGAGAATTGATTAAAAGTTAACAATAACTGTGAATTCGTAAAGATTGGGCTGTTAATGGGAATAAAGAAGTTATTCTGACTAGACTGACAATCTACCGAGAAAAGGTAATTCGATAAAGCCAACCCCACCGCCCTTCCAGCCTAGTAATCTGGGCTACTTGTAAGGAATGTATTGGGTCGGAGAAACGCAGAATGACCGAAATTCTCAAGTCATGTGATTTGTGCAATCTGCTATAAGACGAGACATATCTATTTGTTTTTTTACGACCTTCCAACAACCTCTACTTCATTAACCTTTACGAAATTTTGAACTGAGCTCGATTTATTCAATCGACGGTACTAAATTGTTAACATCCCGTTTTTACATGCTGACCGGATATCTCGTATCAGTTAACTACCTCTACTATTTTCATATTTGTCTCACTTGTCCATTTCTTCCAAAGACCCATAGTATATGAATTTTCTATCGATTATGCGAAGGCGTTTGACAAAATACACCACAAAGAATAGATAGAAATGCTCAGCAACCGCGACATATTTGGGAAAGACATTAGAGTAATCAAGAATCTCTACTGGCATCAAACTGCCTGCATACGAACAGGTAACTAATTCAGCAAATATACAAAGATTGAAAGGGGCGTAAGACAAGGGTGTGTCTTTTCACCGGATCTGTTCAACTTGTACAGCGAGAATATTTTGAGGACCCCAGAAGTTATACGCGGATTTGTCATCGGAGGCCACAATTTAATCAACCTAATGCAATGAGGAAGGAGAGCCTGGAGAACCTGATACTGACTGGACAGATAGAAGGAAGGAGAGACAGAGGAAGGCAGCGGATAACATATTTGCAGGGTCTGATCAGGTGGATGACGGAACGGGGTTTGCCAGGAGCAACAGGAGCAAACATACTAAGAGCCACAAGGGATAGGGAGACGTGGAGATCCATGATCGCCTACGTCCTGAAGGGACAGGGCACATAGAAGAAGAAGGTATGCAGATGTTACAGTGCTGATGGCAGACACGGAAAGGAAACTACAAGACTTCTACATAAGGTAGCTGAAGAGAGTAACAAGAAAGGACTACAAATAAACTGCAAGAAAACCGAATGCATGGTCATCAGCAAAAAGAGCAGCCAAATATGCCAAATACAGGTGGGGGATACTAGAATCAAGCAGGTACAAAAATTTAAATACCTGGGAAGTTTTATAACAGAAGACGTAAAGTGCAACACAGATCCAAAGGCGAATTGGCATGGCAAAGGACACGTTACAGAAGCTGAGTAGAGTATTAAGGAAAATTTCACTCGACGCAAAGAAGAGAGTACTGGATTGCTATGTGATATCAGTTCTTCATGCTGGACAATATCATGAAAGAAAAACTTGAAACAGCTGAAATGTAGTTCTACAGAAGGATGCTGCGGATATCATGGAGCGAGCGTGTGAGCAATGATGAAGTTTTGGAAAGGATGGAAACTAAAAGGAAATAATTACTGAGCATCAGGAATAAACAGCTAAAGTTCCTGGGACATACAATGGGGAAGGAAGGGAGGGCTTGGAGAACCTGATACTAACAGGCCAGATAGAGAGAAAAAAAGAAATATAAGATGCATCATCTAAAGGCTAATGTAGACCGTCGATACATAACCCGTAAAAAAGGTGGAAGAGAAGTTATTCAGCTAGAATTGTCATACAAGACAACAACTATTGGATTACTAACATACATAGAAACAACAAAGGACTGGATGATACAATTAGTCAAACAACATGAAAATAGAAAGAAAAAATATTCAATAATGAAAGAAGCGCACTTCCCGCCTGTGGAACTCACTCCCGTATTCTTGCTTTCCTGACGGCTACAACCTCCAGAAATTTAAATGCAAAGTCAATACTCATCTACTAACCATTGGACTCTAGCTCTCTCCCCACCCCTGTATAACCTTCCCTTTCTCTCCACCTATGTATCTGTCATCGCACCTGCTTTCTCAGCTTTCTATTGTTCCTTTCTAACTAGTTTGTACTCCTCACTCTTTTCTAATTAATCTTTTTACATTTATGTAACCCCCTGCACATCAGTGGCGTTTTCGCCTTGCTTCGGGGTGAAATGATTAAAAAAAAAAATACAAACAAGATTTACATTTAGTAGATTCTGTGGAAAAGCAAAACAGAAGCCAAGAACCAACTATTGCGGCAAAAAATATGACAAAGAAAGCCAAGGATAAAGCTCTTGAACAGATGAAACAGCGCTGGCAAGACAAACGCCTGCATGACCAATATCCAGAACGTGCTAATAAATCCAATGTTGATAAAGTTAATAGTCATCGATGGTTGGGTGCATCTGGATTAAAGTCTGAGACTGAAGGCAGCGCAAGACCAAAGTTTTTCACTAGAAACTTTCAGGCAAATATCATACATAATGTGGATCCAAAATACAGGTTTTCTGATAAACACCAAGAAACAATAGACCATCTAATGTCAGGTTGTTCTGTACTTGCCCCAAATGAATATAAATATCGTCACGATAGAGCGGGGCAATATTTACATTGGACAATGTGCAAACACTATAGAAAATCTGTAAACAAACACTGGTATGAACATCGCCCAGCACCTGTTACAGAAATAGAAGATATCACCATTCTATGGGATTAGACCATTTACACAGACAGAAAAATTGAATCAAACAGGCCGGTCATTATTGTTAAAAACGAGAAAGAAAAACTTGCCTATTAATTGATAGGGTTTTTCCAGCAGATTGTAATATAGCAACCAAGGAATTCGAAAAACTGTCAAAATATAAAGACCTGGAAATTGAGATAGAAAAAAATGTGGAAATTGAAAACAAGAATCGTGCCAGTGATAGTAGGTGCGCTTGGAATTATAAAAAATGGAGCAAAACAACACATTGAAAGAATCCCTGGAAACCCAAGCTTAAGAGATATACAAAAAATTGTCTTGTTAAGTACAGACCACACACTAAGGAGAACTTTGTCTATATAACACTAGGGTTGATAGGGGAGATAGGAAAAACATGAAATGGAGCCATAACGATACACCACGACCTGCCTTAGGTCTTCCCGCAGACTTGGTTGGTAGTGCGACCATAGCAGAAATAGAAATATGATGAAAAATGACAACATAATAATAATAACAATAATAATAATAATAATAATAATTTGTTAAGGACAACACAGTAGCAACGTCTTTTGTTGTTGAAAGCGGTGTCCCGAGATTTGAGTGAGTTTGTAATATAGACGTGACATTATCACATTAAAATAATTATTTGGTTTTTAACCCCCAAACCCCTGTAATACGGTTTACGATATCTATGGTAAAACTAATATCAACCGTCATTGAGTTCCCCGGTAGTGAATATAAAGAACTCGAATGGAACTCTAACTCTTTCTATCGAGTAGAGAATTTGATTCTCATCGTTGCTCTCTGCTTGTGGCCTTGTGTCTGACATGGCTGAACTTAGTAAATAACAATTATTTACCTAATTTACTAAATAATCTTTACACTATATCAACATCGATTTATCCTTTATCATTCTTCTCTTTGTTTATATTATTGCGTCTGCAAAACTAAAAAAAAAATCTGTGTCGTGTTCCATCAGTATGTTGGTGATCATGGCTCTCCACAATTTTAATCCTGGTATGACGATAAACTACATTCGTAGCAAGTTTTCTGATCGGGAAATTGGAGGTTTTGAGGAACGTGGAACAACCTTTTCAATGCTGTTGTTCTCAGGTCTACCTTGACCCGGGGTGGTAGCACGTGTGAGGGTCCTAGCTATGGGTGAATAGGGAACTCACAAACAAAAACAACACACTTTGAAAGTATAACATTACATTTTTATAGTAAAAGTATCAGCAGTACCGTTTTACATAAATACATTGCTAACAACATTTATTAAAAGTAAAATGACCAACGATATATTTTATCAGTGGTTGAAGGTGTATAAATGCGTTCAAAATATTTTTATTTTGGCATTAAATAACCCAAAGAGATTGATATGCTGTGAAATGAAATCAACCAACCAACCAACATGAAATCACCCATTCATGGTATTAATCCATATAACATCTTAAGATTTATTAAAGGAATCACACTCTGTCCCAAAATATAACTTCAACATAAGACACACATATCCCTGCCTCTAGTAATTATCTTCACACAAACATCTATATACACAAACACAACACCGTCTCTAGTAATTGTGTCTACACGGACATGTATATGCACAAAAGCTGAGTATCATCTACCATGTATTCAATTGTGAAAGCAGAATAACATATTTCTATTTCTTCAAAGCTGACAAGAAAATTAAGTTTTAGCATTAAATGCTTCATTAGGAGTTGATATGCTGTTAAACAAAAAATCCAATATAAAAAAGATCTTTAATCTGTCTTGCATTGAGATGGATAAGAAAACTCATGTTAAGGATTTATTCAATAAAAATGCAAATAGAATTACCAACAGTACATCAATCAATATGAAAAAAATCATTCATCACATTAATCCATAAAATTTCTAATAGTTTATTAAAGTAATAAAACTGTAATCTAAAATATAACTTCAACAAAACTACAATAAATAAACACACATAAACCACCTCTAGTAATTCTGTCCGAACAAACATGTATATGCGCAAAAGCTGGGTATCATCTACCATGTATTCGATTGTGAAAGCAGAATAACATATTTTTATTACTTCAAAGATGACAAGAAAATTAAATTTCAGCATTAAATGACCCATATGGTGTTGATATACTGTAGGGATAATAAATTAAGAACTAAAACCATTGTGGAAAAACCCAACTAAGAGAAATTTACAAGTCAGTGCGAAAAGCAAATTCTGAATCCTGATTGGATTAAAAACAGCAAATTCACATATGACGTATTTTCACGCCTCGATGTAAAAAGGCTTGCTGGAGCCGGCATCATGAGAAGTTTCACTATTTAAACCACGACGCTAAAATATCAAATGTCAGTCAGATGGAAGCAGTAGCTGATAACATCTCATAATGTAAAGAAGAAATTTCAAGCTGACTCGTGTTTGCTGCTAATTTCTTTTCTTTTTTTTCACTCCACGTCAACCCGGACATAAGTCAGGCCACAGTTTCATTCGACCTCTTCTTCCAACGTCCTTTTCTTCATTTTCACACCACGCCGCTAAAGAGGACAACAGCAACAACAAAATGGACGTGTTAAGTACAACTTCTTTATTTGTTATGCCTTCTCTTACTCAACCTGTCGCGACCTACTAAAAAGAGGAAGGAACAAAGACTTCACATTCTGCTACTACACAACCATGAACTCTGAATTTCTGCGGACATTTTAAATACATACATTACCACTACGAACATTTTCTACAACTCTTGATACCCTTAACTTTATAAGTGAACATTAATTTCTACAACATATGTTATTCTTTCCTTTTAATAAATTTCTATTTTAAAATGTAAAATGTGTATTTTATTCTTACACTATTCCACACAATTCCACATATTCCAACCTGCCGACAACCAACCTTCTGATAACGATGAAAACCTTCTAATAATTCTGATGATAATTCTGAATAAAACTTGTAAGCTGTAGGGAGTTCGGTTAAGTATGACACAAGGCCGAATCAAAGAAACATTAACCAGCCTCCTACTACCACAATACCATTAAACACACAACTCAGTCTCCATGATTTCCTTTTCAATAATAACTCCTGATCGCAGAATTCAGAGAGGAACTATTTTTATTATTTGATTCCAGATTTTGAGCAGGGAAGTCAATTTTGACATAACTGTCATTGCAAAACAAAAAATCCTGATAATTAAATTTAATAATTAAGTCTATATAAACGTAGAATGTGCAGGTAATGGTAAACGGTTCGAAATGAAGAAACGTCGAGCCGAGTTCGAATGTCAGACTAGTTTGTTATATTCAATTTCATGCGATTACTATTGGGAAAAATATGAATCCATCTCTTGTTCCTCCATCTATGTGTTAAATATTAAGGTAGACTGGGCTTTTCAGCCTTGGTTGGTAACCAGTCTTGGAGAAAGATAATTCTGTATTCAAAACTGGTTTCGCATATAGCTAACAATTCCATCCCATAAATAATAATAATAATAATAATAATAATAATAATAATAATAATAATAATGTCTTATTAAGTACAGCCCACACACTAAGGAAAACTTTATCTATGTAATGCTAGGAATGATAGGGAAGATAGAAAAACATGAAATGGAGTCATAACAACACGCCACGACCTGCCTTAGGTCTCCCCGCAGACTTGGTTGGTAGTGAGACCATAGCAGAAATCGAAATATGATGAAAAATGACATAATAATAAAAAGATGATGAAAATGAAGAAGAGGAAGAAGAAAGAGAAGAAGAAGAAGATGCGGAATAATAATATGGAGAACTTTGTCTATGTAATGCTAGGGATGATAGGGGAGATAGAAAAAACATGAAATGGAGCCATAACGACACACCACGACCTGCCTTAGGTCTTCTCGCAGACTTGGTAGGTAGTGCGACCATAGCAGAAATCGAAATATGATGAAAAATGACATAATAATAATAATAATAATAATAATAATAATAATAATAATTTGTTAAGGACAACACAACAGCAACATCTTTTGTTGTTGAAAGCGGTGGCTTCATGTTCCACTGTGGTGTCTGCGAGATTTGATTGAGTTAGTAATATAGACGTGGCATTGTCACATTAAAATAATTATTTGGTTTTTAACCCCCAAACCCTGGTAATACGGTTTACGAATCTATGGTAAAACTAATATCAACCGTCATTGAGTTCACCGGTAGTGAATATAAAGAACTCGAATGGAACTCAAACTCAGCTTGCCGATTTCTGATTCCGAACTGTTTACCATTACGTTTTCATCAGATCTCATAGACTGGTGTTACTGAAGAAAAAAAAGTTAACAAATAAATAAATAAACAATGCATCATTTGAAGACTTCCAACAGCAGACACAACGAAAATGAATATCACTAGATTGCAAAACAATGATAGAATCAATAGTTTATTTTCCACACTACCTTAACAAAAGGCTTTGAAGCGCGATAACAGTTGATTTCAAAAGTCTTTTTTCTTGAAAAACATATTTTATGAGAAAGATTGTAAGACTAACTGTTCCAGTCAATGAATGCCAATTGTTAACTTACAAGGAAACGGCTATTCTCACCAGAACATATAGCATTACCATATTGTAACTATTGATTCCTTTGAATCTGTGTCCTTGTATTCGTTGCTTTTATGATAAAATTGATATCTGGGTGAACGAGAGGTATTATTGTCCAATACACGCAGAGGCTACAAAACCACAATATTAAACTAAAAATGAAGGTACATTTTTAAATAGCTTGCTAGACTTTCACGTGGATGTCATGCATAGCATCCACCACCTTCAAAATGCCTAAAATATCATCTGTATGCAATTTTTGCGACGTGAATAGATAACTTTATTAAGTTTGATACTGTAACTATTAATAACCTACCCTACTCTTTATCCCATAGCTGGAGGTAGAAGAAATTAATTCATACTTTTCCTAAGCATATTTACACAAACGTGAATGCAATGAACTATCTGCAATTGAAACTCGACTTTCTCATTCCGAAGCTTTTACGGTTAAGTCTTCATCAGATCTCATAGATGGGCGCAACAGAATCTCAAACAAAGAACATTACCAAATAACAAAAACTGCATCATTTGTAGACTCCCAACAGCAGACACAACTAAAATGGATAGCACATATAACTAGAAGGGCAAATAATTATACCGGGTGTCCATAAAGTCCGTGCGTACTTTGAAGTTATATTTTTAAGTGCACACGAACTTTATGGACACCATGTATAATCAAGCTGTTTACTTTCTGCACTACTTCAGACAAAAGGTTTGTAAGGAAACTCTTATCAATATTAGAAAGCGCGGTAACAGTTAGTGGACTTGAGAAGCCTATTTACCTGAAAGAGCATTTTTTAAGAGAAAGATTTCCGACCGACAATAAAGATAAATGCTCAGTCAATGAGTGCTAATTGTTCCTTTATAAAGAAACAGTTAATCTCACCATTACCATTGTTTATATTGTACAAAATATTAAGTATCAACAAAACAAAAACATATTTCAAAAGACTTTATTTTAAAAGTAAGAATATCTTTTATGCCATTGTCGTGAGGAGATTTTTGTGACGTGAATAGAACATTTCGATAAGAATGGCGAAAAACGAAGTGGAATTAATAAAAAAAGGCGGGACAAAATTAAACATTTATTCGCTTTAATATTGATGTTATCTGGCAATTTCAAATAGTAATAACAGTGTGTTCATTTTAGTGACTTTTTTAATTTTTTTAAATTGTTGAACTGACTTTTCTTAATCGTCTGTATCCTCTCAAAAGCAAATCGTTCGTCTGTTCTCTCATTTAGTCAGCGTTCAAAATCAACGCTAACTGAAGTCATTTGGTTAACAGCCATCAAGACTATACACAGACATTTATTTTTTCAAATGTTATTTTAACTTTAACTTTAAGAATTTGTAAGAGGATGAACATATCGACAAGAGTAAACTTCATCGAATATTGGGAAGTGAAAAACGCCAGCAACACCGACTCTCTCATTTCAGTTGATCATCAATCCATTTTTTGTAGTTTTTCACTCGAACAAAGACGCTGGGTCGACCATGACAAGTGTCCATTCCCCAAGAAGAAACACCCACTAGTCTGAAATTATTGTTGCGTTGACATACGAGAGGACCGCCGCTGTCTCCCTGTTAAAAAAGGAAAATATATACGTTTGTTTATTTATTTACTAACAGTATAGCCCGGCGTTGCTCGGGTGTAATGAAAGCTTTAAAACTAACCCATGGTCCTGGAGCTCAGACTCAGCCTAAAGAATATTTGAGTGAAGTTTGGTGAGAATCGGATAAAAATCGTGTATTTGTATAAAGGACATACAGGCAGATAAACAGACACACACACAAACATCTTGCCTTTTATATATATATATATATATATATATATATATATATATATATATATATATATATGTTATCGATTTTCTGCACTATTGTAAGAAATGCAACCTTGAAACTTCTGAATATCGTTTCTTATGTCTTTGTCTACGAGTGTATCAAATTTGATTAAAATCGGACCACTCCTTCTATAACCCTGATTTTTTCGATTATCGATTGTCGATATTTATCGGGGGTACCGTGACACAAAACCTAGCTAAGAACACTCGCAGACGCTTATAGTGCAACTGTGTAAATTTTCAAGAAAATCGGTTCAGCCGTTTCGGAGTCTATAGGTAACGGACACACACACACACACACAAACACACACACACACACACAGACAAAGTTCCATTTATAAATAAGTTTAGATTGCTACACTTATGAATTACAAGAACAACACTGCACTGGACCCCAGATGGTAAAAGAAAGAGAGGAAGACCAAGAACGACATGGAGAAGTAGGGTGAAGATTGAGATAAAAGCCATGCAATACTGTTGGGTTTCATTGACTAGTCTGGCCCAAGATAGGCAGAGGTGGAGAAGCTTTGTTGCTTCCCTACACACCATTGGGTGTAACGGATGATGAAAAAAAAATGAATAAACACACTTATGAATAATTCCTACACCTATGTACGTGATTTCACCATCTTTTCAAAGAACAACAAATATTTCTACCCCAACCCATTCCAGGTCTGAGTGCTAAAATTCATAGCCCTTCGCCGATTATAATGTCTCCCTCACCTCTTTCTTCTTCGCCCATTTTCTCAAATAGAAAAAGGATTGACCATGTGCTTGAAGAAAAGGTTGAAACCAGATTTCGCAAGTAGGTGTTAAACTGATTTTCTGACCAATGGAAGCAACTTGCAAGATTAAAAGAACTTCAGTCAGTGTCAGTCAGTCATTCAGATGGGAGCAGCGAGAGACAGCTAAAATGTAACGGGAGTAGCTTCAAGCCTGACCCGGATATTCGTCCTCTTTCTCTTTTCTTCTTGCGTGCTGATTCCTCTTACTTCTTCTTCTCCATCCAAAGACATTTTGGCATTAACGAACCCACAGAGGTTGATATGCCGTTAAACAAAACAAACTCAAACTCAAACTAACGATTCAGTTTTGCTGAATAAAGTTTTTAATTTTATATTCGATGTTGTTTATTCAATACAGTAGTAATAAATAATGTCTGATAAAAATGTCTATTTAAAAATGTCATATGTATATTAGCCAGTTAAGTGTCATACGTGATACACAATTTTTTTTTTAATCATTTCACCCCGAGCAAGGCGGAAACGCCACTGATGTGCAGGGGGCTACATTAATGTAAAAAGATTAATTAGAAAAGAGTGAAGACTACAAACTAGTTAGAAAGGAACAATAGAAAGCTGAGAAAGCAGGTGCGATGACAGATACAAAGGTGGAGAGAAAGGGAGGGTTATACAGGGGTGGGGAGAGAGCTAGAGTCCAGAGGTTAGTAGATGAGTCTTGGTCGATAATGTCTTGAAAGAGACATGACTGACTGGGCACAAGATTTTCCAGCAGTAGTTTGCTATTATTTCCTGCGGTAAACTGGCTACAAAACAAGATTTGTCCTGTTATTTAACCCATAGCTGGAAGAAAGAAACGGATTAATACCTTTCCTAAGAGTATTTGCACCTAAGTGAATGCAACGAATTCAGCTGAACTTCGAACTCGGCTCTCCGATTTCTCGTTCCAAGCCGATATCCACTGCACATCAACGCACATACATGTTTATAAAACAGATATCCAACTGCCTGTCTTTCTTTCCGTCTAAAATATTTTCTTTTGCAAATTACGAGATAATATTTACTTTGCTTCTCGTTGTTTCTAGTATTTTATCCCAACCTCTTTGAAGATTGAACGAAGAATAAAGAAATGGTAATTTTATAACGTACATCACAAGTCCCAGTATGTTTTCTGAACGCACAGACGTGGGAGTTGAGAATTAAATCCTTCACCGGGTAGTGCTTCTGGCATTCTTGGTTGCTGATTAAAAAAATTTGGCTCTCATGCAGGAAATTCGACAATTTATCTGGATTTTCTGAAAAAGAAATTGAAAGAATCAATTATGATAAGTTTTACAATGATTTTAACTCTGTACAAGGCTCGAGAGATACTCAAAGTGAGAGGAACAGTTTATGCGAATATGTGTGGAAGATAACGTTTAACGCTCAACTCGAACAGGTTAGGACTGTAGTGATCAGAGAAGCATCCTCTTGAGTCCATTTCATGAAACAGCGGTTCCAGAGAGGAAGCTTTTCAAGGAGGAACTTCCATTTCACCAATGCAATACAAAGGGAAAGGTGGTCCGCTACGATGTGTGTGGCATTGCGGGTCTTAGCTTTAGAGGTTAGAATTGGTGGAACTAGTTTTGGCAAGAGAATATAAGCGAGAAGGAACTTACATCTCACTAATGGAATATAAAGAAAATGAAAGGAATAAAAAAACGAAAGGAATAAAGTGGTTCGTAACAATGCGCGTGGCATAGCGGCTCTTATCTTTGGTGGTTAGAATTGGCGGAACTAGTTTTGGCAAGAGAATATAAGCGAGGAGAAAGATATATTTAAGAAAAAGTTTCTCGAATGAAACTTACATATCATTATTGGAATATGAAGGAAATGAAGGTTGTTCGCTACAATGTGCGTGGCATGGCAGGTCTTAGCTTTGTAGGCTAGAACTGGTGGAACTAGTTTTGGCAAGAGAATAAGCCAAAGAGTGACTTACATCTCACCAATAAAATACAAAGAGAATGAAAGGGGTTCGCTACAATGTGCGTGGCATGGCAGGTCTTAGCTTTGTAGGCTAGAACTGGTGGAACTAGTTTTGGCAAGAGAATAAGCCAAAGAGTGACTTACATCTCACCAATAAAATACAAAGAGAATGAAAGGGGTTCGCTACAATGTGCGTGGCATGGCAGGTCTTAGCTTTGTAGGCTAGAACTGGTGGAACTAGTTTTGGCAAGAGAATAAGCCAAAGAGTGACTTACATCTCACCAATAAAATACAAAGAGAATGAAAGGGGTTCGCTACAATGTGCGTGGCATGGCAGGTCTTAGCTTTGTAGGCTAGAACTGGTGGAACTAGTTTTGGCAAGAGAATAAGCCAAAGAGTGACTTACATCTCACCAATAAAATACAAAGAGAATGAAAGGGGTTCGCTACAATGTGCGTGGCATGGCAGGTCTTAGCTTTGTAGGCTAGAACTGGTGGAACTAGTTTTGGCAAGAGAATAATGCGAGGAGAAAGCTATATCTACGAAAAAGGTTCTCTAGTGAAACTTACATTTTACCAATAGAATACGAAGAGAATGAATATGGCTTGCTGAATTGTGTGTGGCATGACGGTTTTTTTCCCCCTAAGTATTTAGTTTGAATACTTTTCATAGGAATAGCAATAAAGCAACGAGAGAGTTGTGATTTTTTTCTCTGTGAGAAATCATTTCACTCCGAGCAAGAAGGAAATGCAACTTGTACGAAACAGGATGCAGGGAATGAAAGTGAAAGAGAAGACTGAGAATAGGAAGGATTGAGGAAAAAAAAAAAAAAAAAAGATGAACGTGATTCAAAAAGACAAGATGGCGATTGACGTTGGATTTAAACTTTTTAAGATTGTAGTCATCAGGGTAGCAAGAAAACGGACCGGAGTTCCACAGACGGGAAGTGCAAGAAAAGAAACTGTTAGAGTAGAAGTGCTGGTTACATTTAGCTATTTCAATAGTAAAAGAGTGGGACCTATACTAATTTAGTAGCACGCTTCAATTCATGTATTCGCACAGAATACATGAATTGATGTATGCTACCAGACGGACATCTAGGTCTCATTAGGGAAAAAAGCTCACCAGAGCCTAATTTGTATTTATTTCTGAGATGGGTAATTTTCAATAATCTTGGAATTATTTCGAACTTTTGTTCCCATCTTGGTTGATATAGGTGTTATAATAGACACAACGTTTCGACGTTTAAGTTTATAAGGTGGATTTTGACAACTGGATTATGTTATTGGGTTAGTGTCACCTGTCACAATTTGCATTTATTTCTGAGATGAGTAATTTTCAATAATCTTGGAATTATTTCGAACTTTTGTTCCCATCTTGGTTGATATAGGTGTTATGATAAACACAACGTTTCGACCAAGTACCCTCTGGTCATCATCATCATCATCAAACGTTGTGTCTATTATAACACCTATATCAACCAAGATGAGAACAAAAGTTCGAAATAATTCCAAGATTAGTGAAAATTACTCACCTCAGAAATAAATACAAATTATGACAAGTGGCACAAACCCATTAACATAATCCAGTTGTGAAAATTCATCTGACACTGAAAATAAAAGGCTCCAAAAATACACCACTAAAGTCCTTCGGGACGGTGGCGTAGTAGATATTAGTTTGTTATGCATGTGTTAGTATCATCTTGGACTTGGTAGTGAGAGAACCAAATTCCAACATGAAAGAACAATAATTGATTTCACAGGATATTTCGCAATAATCAACGAGATATTCTATGGACACCTGATCATGACCAGAGGGTAATTGGTCGAAACGTTGTGTTTATTATAACACCTATATCAACCAAGATGAGAACAAAAGCTCACCAGAGCCGTTGTCATGAAAGTAATTGTAGAAAAGACAGAAGGAAGCCACGTCACGTTGGTGAAAAAGTGGCTGAAGTTGGGATACCTGGTCAGGGTTGATTATATTACAGATCATTCTTTTGATTTTCTCAAGAATCTCTTGGAGCATTAGACCAGATATGACAATAGTATTCAATGCTTACACAAATGGTAGATTTGTAATTTGAAAAATAGGGTGGAAATTAATTTGTCACCCTTGAGTTTCACTTCAGGTTTGGGTTGGATCTAATTCCCAGGCTTACGGCCATATCACGTTGAATACACCGGTTCTCGCTCGATCACCGAAGTTAAGCAACGTTGAGCCTGGTCAGTACTTAGATGGGTGACCGCTTGGGAATACCAGGTGCTGTAAGCGTATAGTGACGGATGTGCGTTGTGGTGCAGTGGATATCGGCTCGGAAAGAGAAATCGGTGAGCCGAGTTCGAATTCCAGTTGAATACCCTGCATTCACTTAAGCACTGGTAACCTTTGGGAAAGGTATTAGTTCGTCCCTTCCCTCCAGTTATGGGTTAAATAACAAAGGTAGGACTTGGGGACCCTGCCCTTAAAAAAACAAATCCCAATGAACCTTGATACTCGAAAAGAAAAATGTAAAAATAAAATAACCTTACCCAAAAATCATTGGTTATGACCTTAAAATGATCCCATAAGGATTGATAGGTCGTTAAATCTCGAAACAAACAGAATCTAATTCCTAAAAGGGGAACCTCCCACCCTGAGGGAACATCTTGCTGATGCTACTCGCCGTGACTTTCTTGACTGACTCCAAAGTTTTTTTTTTTTAACTCAGAGTTCTTTATTCAAGGTGTCTAGCCAGGGCCGTGCTTAGGGCTCCCGCAGACCCCGCAATTGTCTGGGGTGGAGGTGTGTAAGTTCCCTAGGGGACGCAACTCTTGATACCCTAAACTTTCTAAGTGAATATTAATTTCTACGAATTCTTATTATTCATTCTCTTTAATAAATTTCTATTTTAAAATGACAAATATATATTTTATTCTTACACTATTCCACACAATTCCACATATTCCAACCTGCCGACAACCAACCTTCTGATAACAAGGAAAACCTTCTGATAATTCTGATAATGACAATTCTGGATAAAACTTGTAAGCTGTAGGGAGTTCGGTTAAGTCTGACACAAGGCCGAATCAAAGAAACATTAACCAGCTCCATATAGCTACACTTCCACTATTCCACACTATTCCACTATTTCTCATTCCAATCGTCTGATGAAAACCTTCTGATAATAATTCTGATGATAATTCCGGATAAAACTTGTAAGCTGTAGGGAGTTTGGTTAAGTCTGACACAAGGCCGAATCAAAGAAACATTAACCAGCTCCATATAGCTACACTTCCACTATTCCACACTATTCCATTATTTCTCATTCCAACCGTCTGATGAAAACCTTCTGATAATTCTGATCATAATTCTGGATAAAACTTATAAGCTGTAGGGAGTTTGGTTAAGTCTGACACAAGGCCGAATCAAAGAAACATTAACCAGCTCCATATAGCTACACTTCCACTATTCCACACTATTCCACTATTTCTCATTCCAACCGTCTGATGAAAACCTTCTGATAATTCTGATGATAATTCCGGATAAAAAACTTGTAAGCCGTAGGGAGTTTGGTTAAGTCTGACACAAGGCCGAATCAAAGAAACATTAACCAGCTCCATATAGCTACACTTCCACTATTCCACACTATTCCACTATTTCTCATTCCAACCGTCTGATGAAAACCTTCTGATAATTCTGATGATAATTCCGGATAAAACTTGTAAGCTGTAGGAGTCGGTTAAGTCTGACACAAGGCCGAATCAAAGAAACATTAACCAGCTCCATATAGCTACACTTCCACTATTCCACACTATTCCACTATTTCTCATTCCAACCGTCTGATGAAAACCTTCTGATAATTCTGATGATAATTCCGGATAAACTTGTAAGCTGTAGGGAGTTTGGTTAAGTCTGACACAAGGCCGAATCAAAGAAACATTAACCAGCTCCATATAGCTACACTTCCACTATTCCACACTATTCCACTATTTCTCATTCCGCACGTCTGATGAAAACCTTTCGATAATTCTGATGATAATTCCGGATAAAACTTGTAAGCTGTAGGGAGTTTGGTTAAGTCTGACACAAGGCCGAATCAAAGAAACATTAACCAGCTCCATATAGCTACACTTCCACTATTCCACACTATTCCACTATTTCTCATTCCAACCGTCTGATGAAAAACCTTCGATAATTCTGATGATAATTCCGGATAAAACTTGTAAGCTGTAGGGAGTTTGGTTAAGTCTGACACAAGGCCGAATCAAAGAAACATTAACCAGCTCCATATAGCTACACTTCCACTATTCCACACTATTCCACTATTTCTCATTCCAACCGTCTGATGAAAACCTTCTGATAATTCTGATGATAATTCCGGATAAAACTTGTAAGCTGTAGGGAGTTTGGTTAAGTCTGACACAAGGCCGAATCAAAGAAACATTAACCAGCTCCATATAGCTACACTTCCACTATTCCACACTATTCCACTATTTCTCATTCCAACCGTCTGATGAAAATCCTGATAATTCTGATGATAATTCTGATAAAACTTGTAAGCTGTAGGGAGTTTGCTGGAGTCTGACACAAGGCCGAATCAAAGAAACATTAACCAGCTCCATATAGCTACACTTCCACTATTCCACACTATTCCACTATTTCTCATTCCAACCGTCTGATGAAAACCTTCTGATAATTCTGATGATAATTCCGGATAAAACTTGTAAGCTGTAGGGAGTTTGGTTAAGTCTGACACACAAGGCCGAATCAAAGAAACATTAACCAGCTCCATATAGCTACACTTCCACTATTCCACACTATTCCACTATTTCTCATTCCAACCGTCTGATGAAAACCTTCTGATAATTCTGATGATAATTCCGATAAAACTTGTAAGCTGTAGGGAGTTTGTTAAGTCTGACACAAGGCCGAATCAAAGAAACATTAACCAGCTCCATAGCTACACTTCCACTATTCCACACTATTCCACTATTTCTCATTCCAACCGTCTGATGAAAAACCTTCTGATAATTCTGATGATAATTCCGGATAAAACTTGTAAGCTGTAGAGTTTGCTAAGTCTGGACACAAGGCCGAATCAAAGAAACATTAACCAGCTCCATATAGCTACACTTCCACTATTCCACACTATTCCACTATTTCTCATTCCAACCGTCTGGATGAAAACCTTCTGATAATTCTGATGATAATTCCGGGATAAAACTTGTAAGCTGTAGGGAGTTTGCTAAGTCTGACACAAGGCCGAATCAAAGAAACATTAACCAGCTCCATATAGCTACACTTCCACTATTCCACACTATTCCACTATTTCTCATTCCAACCGTCTGATGAAAACCTTCTGATAATTCTGATGATAATTCTGGATAAAACTCGTAAGCTGTAGGGAGTTTGCTAAGTTCGACACAAGGCCGAATCAAAGAAACATTAACCAGCTCCATATAGCTACACTTCCACTATTCCACACTATTCCACTATTTCTCATTCCAACCGTCTGATGAAAACCTTCTGATAATTCTGATGATAATTCCGGATAAAACTTGTAAGCTGTAGGGAGTTTGGTTAAGTCTGACACAAGGCCGAATCAAAGAAACATTAACCAGCTCCATAGCTACACTTCCACTATTCCACACTATTCCACTATTTCTCATTCCAACCGTCTGATGAAAAACCTTCTTGATAATTCTGATGATAATTCTGGATAAAAACTTGTAAGCTGTAGGGATGTCATTAAGTCTGACACAAGGCCGAATCAAAGAAACATTAACCAGCTCCATATAGCTACACTTCCACTATTCCACACTATTCCACTATTTCTCATTCCAACCGTCTGATGAAAACCTTCTGATAATTCTGATGATAATTCCGGGATAAAACTTGTAAGCTGTAGGGAGTTTGGTTAAGTCTGACACAAGGCCGAATCAAAGAAACATTAACCAGCTCCATATAGCTACACTTCCACTATTCCACACTATTCCACTATTTCTCATTCCAACCGTCTGATGAAAACTCTTCTGATAATTCTGATGATAATTCTGGATAAAACTTGTAAGCTGTAGGGAGTTTGGCTAAGTCTGACACAAGGCCGAATCAAAAGAAACATTAACCAGCTCCATATAGCTACACTTCCACTATTCCACACTATTCCACTATTTCTCATTCCAACCGTCTGATGAAAACCTTCTGATAATTCTGATGATAATTCCGGATAAAACTTGTAAGCTGTAGGGAGTTTGGTTAAGTCTGACACAAGGCCGAATCAAAGAAACATTAACCAGCTCCATATAGCTACACTTCCACTATTCCACACTATTCCACTATTTTCCTCATTCCAACCGTCTGATGAAAACCTTCTTGATAATTCTGATGATAATTCCGGGATAAAACTTGTAAGCTGTAGGGAGTTTGCTAAGTCTGACACAAGGCCGAATCAAAGAAACATTAACCAGCTCCATATAGCTACACTTCCACTATTCCACACTATTCCACTATTTCTCATTCCAACCGTCTGATGAAAAACCTTCTGATAATTCTGATGATAATTCTGGATAAAACTTGTAAGCTGTAGGGAGTTTGCTAAGTCTGACACAAGGCCGAATCAAAGAAACATTAACCAGCTCCATATAGCTACACTTCCACTATTCCACACTATTCCACTATTTCTCATTCCAACCGTCTGATGAAAACCTTCTGATAATTCTGATGATAATTCCGGATAAAACTTGTAAGCTGTAGGGAGTTTGGTTAAGTCTGACACAAGGCCGAATCAAAGAAACATTAACCAGCTCCATATAGCTACACTTCCACTATTCCACACTATTCCACTATTTCTCATTCCAACCGTCTGATGAAAACCTTCTGATAATTCTGATGATAATTCCGGATAAAACTTGTAAGCTGTAGGGGGTTTGGTTAAGTCTGACACAAGGCCGAATACAAATATACCTTAACCAGCTTCCTACGGCTACACGTTTCCTTATGATGGTAATCATACTTGTACATTCAACGAATTCTTGCGTTGTTCCTCCATCAAAAGTATCATAGGTTCTTCCCTTACTGCGTACCTTTCTTCAATAAACTTTTTCTTTAACTGATTGCGGTGTCTTTTGTGTTTTCGTTGTTTTCTTTACCATATATATCATCTTTTCAATTCGTTACATCATTTCGCCGTCTTTCCACATTTCTTTTCTATTTTTTTTTTTTTTTTTAATCGTATCAACCCTAGCAACCCTGATGTGCAGGGGGCTACGTAAGAGTAAAAGCATTAAGTAGAAGAGAGTGAAGAAGAAGACAAACCAGTTAGAAAGGAGCAAGAGAAGAATGGGAATACAAGTGTGATGACAGTTTCAAAGGTGGAGAGAAAGGAAAGGATATACGGGGGGTGGTGAAAGAACTAGAGTCAAGTGGTTAATAGATGAGTATTGACATTGCATTTAAATTCCTAGAGGTTGCAGCCGTCAGGAAAGCAAGAATATGGAAGCGAGTTTCACAGGCGGGAAGTACGAGAGAAGAAGCTGAAGGAGTAGAATTGTCGTCTGCATTTGGTTAATCTAACTGTGAATTTATTTACTCTTAAAAACGCTTTTCGCCAATTTTGAAAAAAAAATAGTGTTCTTTTTTATATTCCTCCTTATTCTTTTTGACCGGTTAAAAACTTGTCGAACACCGATTTAATTTTTCTTGCAAACATTAATTCTACCAATAACATGTCTTACAGTGTAAAGGGATTCGGCGTTATCCGGTAAATTCTCAACAATTTTTGTAGTGCTTCTTCGCTTACTTTTTCATTATTTGTTTTTTTCAAAGCTCTCTGAAAAGTACTCATAAACCGTTCAGCTTGTCCGTTTGAACTTGGGTGGTACGGTGGGGTAGTAATATTTTTTTACGAAGAAGTATATTAACATTGATCAGGCGTTATGAAACTGCAAAAATATATATCAGCAAAAGCAATTGAATAATTGTCATTAATGTTTCACCTCTAACACTAACGCTTCAATTTTTACAATCTAAAATATTTTCTGACTTTAAATAACCAACAAAACTGTGTAGTGCACCTTCAGGACACATGCGATCATAACTCCCTACAATTTTGAGCTCTTGAGGCGTGCTATAGAGCCACCAGGGATAGCGAGACGTGGAAAGCCATGATCGCCTACGTCCTGAAAAGAAGAAGAAGAAGAAGAAGAAGAAGAAGAAAAGAAGAAATGCTTCTCTTCTTACTATCCCGCCCACTTTATTTACACAAGCTCATTAAGTTGATCATGGCTTTCCACTACTTCTATTTACACAAGCTCGTTAGGTAATTTGCTCGCTGCTTTCCTCTGTTCTTGTTTATGTCTTGTGTGTGTCAAATTTTCAAGGTCGGCATTTCTCATTAATTTTCTGTTTTTCTGTCTGATTTTATGTATAATTGGCCGGTTTGTTGCTACTTTCCTTAAAATTTCGCAGTTGTTCACACGCTTCCTTCATGGTATTCTCAACATTTTCTGTAGAACCAGATCTAATTTGCCACAAGTTTATTCTTCATCTGTGAGGTTAATTGTCCAGCATTCGCTGCTGTACAGGAGGATTGATATTACATATCAGTTCAGCGTTGTTTATTTTGTTTCTAATTAGAAATCTATGTTTCTTAATACTTTTCTTAGTCTTTGGAAGGCTTTTTTAAAAATCGTTTTACTCCAAGCAAGGCAGTACTGTCACTGATGCGTATGGGGGCTACATGAGAGTAAAAGTTTAGACAAGAGGAGAGTGAAGAGTTCCAGAGAAGGATGGGAACACAGGTGTGAAGACAGTTGCAAAGGTAGAGAGAAAGGAAAAGATATACAGGGGGATGTAGAAAGAACTAGAGTCAAGTGGATAATAGAGAGATATTGACATTGCATTTAATTTCCTGGAGGTTGTATCCGTCAGGAAAGCAAGAATACTTGCTTCTCCGACAGCTACAATCTCCAGAAATTTAAATGTAAAGTCAATAGTCATCTTTTATCTCACTAACCCGCATCCTCTCTCCATCAGTATTCTCATCCTTCTCTTACCCACTTCCTGACACCCCCTATAACATGTCACTCTTTCCCATAACTTTCCTTCTATGTAACCCCCTGCAAAACAGTGGTAGTAAAATGCCTTACTTGGGGCGATATGTTTATATAAAAAAAAAAAAGAAGTTCACTACGTCGTATTAAACATTTTTTCTCTCTAAAATGTATGTTGTATAGCTATAAGTCTATCATTCGCCCATGCTTATAATATTGCTGCCTCATATGGCCTGGAACTTTTGCTGTATATCTAGAGATCCTTGATAAATTCCAAAGAATCAGCATTATTATTGGTGCTGATCTGACGTCTTGGCTTTAGTCACATTCCCACTACCGTAAAGCTGCCCCCGTGACTTTTCTATAAACACTTTCATAATAATTGTTCGGATGAGGTCTTCGCTATGAAACCTTATCAATTGAGGCGCAGTAATAGATTGGTGATGAGGTCTCATCAATTTACTGTTAAGTTGGCAAGATGTAATCGGAAGGTTTATTCTATTAGTTGCTTTTCTCGCACTTTCCGCTTGTGGAACACTCTTCCGGCTCCATACTTTCCAGTCAAATTTGACCTTCAAAAATTTAAATGCAATGTCACTCGTTATCTACTGTCTTCTTATTACTCTTCTTTTGTTCAAGTTCCTTAGTAATGTTTCTGTTTTTAATTCTTTTGCCGCCTTGCTTGGAGTGAACTCGATTAAAAAAATATTTTCTGTAATTGGTTGATTTAAAGATCTCCAATTCGCGCCTTGGACTTTTTCTCCTGTTGCCAATCATCCATTCTGTCTCCTTAGAATTTGTTGTGGGGTTCTTCCTTTTATAAAGATGGACTCACCCAGAGTATACTTATACTACTGCTATAGAAGCAAGACGGGAGAATATCGTGTTTTCACGCGGTATTTCTTTTGACACTGTCAGCTCTCTGCCTTCAAGCGGAGAGCATTAACCCAGGGTAGAGTAACGACCGGGCAAAATTAGACAGAAATTTTTGACTGGGCTAAATGGCCCGGAGGACCCACATTTAAAATGGCCTTGTGCTGCATTTTTGCCCTAGTGGGGGGGGGGGGGGGGCAAATAAATACCAGAATGTCGCATTTTTACGCGGTATTTCCTTTGACACTGTCAGCTCTCTGCTTTCAGGCGGAGAGCATTAACCCAGTCGTGGCTCCGCCAACAGGTCACGTCTGGGCAAAATTAGACAGATATTTTTGGCTGAGCTATATGGCCCCTGAGGACCCACGTTAAAAATTTGTCCTAGTGGGCATTTTGCCCTAGTGGGGAGGAGGGTAAATAAATACTGAATATCGCGTTTTCACAGAGAATACGAGAGTCCAGAGAGAGATTAGCAGTCAGTATACAGTAGTTCATAGTAGTTCTGTGCTCCACTCATCGAGAAGATTATTACACAGTACCCGTCAGCTTCCGACGCGGAAGTAATTATATATATATATATGTAATATCATGTAAAATTGAAATAAAATTTTGAATAGTTTTCGAAAATAGAAATAGGTCTATTGAACCCACTTGGTATTTAATAGAGGTCAGTTTTTGGCAGACGAAGCGTGAAATAACCCCAAGCATTTATATTTATCACTGCTATTGTAATACTTTGTTAAAATTGTTAAACTTAAATCTTTAAAGATGCGATGAGGAGATTTCTACGGATATTTTATTGTCTTAAAATAAGATTACTCAAACATTAACTAAAGAATTATGTGCCTACACTTCTGAGATGAGGTAGTATTTACATGATTTACATCGTCCTCATCTTCATTGCCATGTTTACGACTTTTTGGCCGTTGTACACTCCAGTCTGCTTCCTGGCATTTGAAGAAGGTTGGAGCGTATAATGGGCCGAAACGTCGCAAATGTAGCAATGAAGATGAGAACAATAGTCCGAACAATGTAAACAATGAAGAATTATGATTCGCCAGAACATTCAAATAGTTAGTTATTTAGTCAGTTCGCACAACCATTACGCTTTGCCAGTACTATTGCTGATCCTGGTGTTAAAACTAAGTAGATATTATTAAGAAAGAATACAATTGTAATTAGGTAATAATTAAATAAACGAACGAAAGAAAAAGAAAGACAGAAGTGTTTAACGTCAATTTTAGTGAAAAAGAAAAAGTCATCGATTTCAAATCTTTTCATTTGTACCCCCTTACTTCTTAAAATAACGACCCGAATTCATATTTTTGATTGTTATTGCAATATTTAGTTAAAGTTGTTAAGCCCAGATACTAATTCTACGGGTATTTTAAATAAACTGCCAAGAGTTGATAAGCTGCAAAAAAAAAAAAAAAATCAATTAATAAAGTTTTTAACTTTATCTATTGTTGCTCAACTTCTTAATATTGAAACATTTGTTTATAAAAATCTACTCACCTTTAAATGCGTTAAACTCCTGTAATTTATTTAAGTACATGTCTTATTAGGCCATTAAGAACTCCTATTGTTATTATGTCATTTTTCATCATAATTTTATTACTGCCATGGTCGCACTACCTACCAAGTGTGCAGGAAGACCTAAGGCAGGTTGTGGTATGTTGTTATGACTCCATTGATTGTTTTTTTTTTTTATATATATCTAGCGTTACATAGACAAAGTTCTCCTCAGTGTGTGGCCCGTACTTAACAAGACAATTTTTGTATATCTCTTAAGCTGGTTTTACCAGGGATTCTTTCAATATGTTATTTTGTTCCATTTTTTATCATTCCAAGTGCACCTACTATCACTGGTACGATTCTTGTTCTCAATTTATTATTATTATTATTATTATTATTATTATTATTACTAATATTAGTGTTACTAGTAGTAATAATAGTAGATCTCCGTCGGTCAGGGTTGACCATGGGTAGCATCCCAGTTGTCTGCTTGGCTGGAGCATCGGCGTCTGTGACTGTAGAAGCAGATGCGGGAGTGACAGTCTTTGTTGTAGAAGCTGCATTTATGTCTTGTTTCTGGTCTGTTGGAGCTGTCATTTGCTTCTTTCGAACCCGCCTCTCCATGGTGACTTGTGTTAGTTGCTCCTCCCTTAGTTAAAGTTGTTAGGCCAGGGTTCTTCTCTATTTGAACCGGTTGACTGCTACGCTCTCCCATGACTCCGTGTTGATGTCCACAGCTTTCATATCGCGTTTTATGATGTCACGATACCGCAGTTGTGGCCGCCCAGTGAGTCTTCTTCCAGAGGCCAGCTCTCCATACAGGAGGTCTTTTGGAATACGACCGTCTGGCATACGGTGGACATGGCCTAGCTCGCGGAGTCTGCGCTGTTTAAGGAGCGTGAACATGGTAGGCAGACCGGCTCGTGACAGGACTTCAGTGTTGGGCACCTTGTCTTGCCATGAAATTCCCAATATACGTCGGATACTTCTCACGTGGAAGGTATTCAGACGCCTCTCTTGCCTGGCGTACGTGGTCCATGTCTCACTAGCATATAGCAGTGTACTGATGACAGAGGCGCTGTTCACTGCCATCTTTGTCTTCACTGTCACTTGGAGTTCGTTCAAACACGTGTTGTGAGGCGCGCAAAGGGTTGTGGCTGCCTTCCCAATTCTCTTATCTTGTAATGTTACTACGATTATTATAATTATTACTACTACGACTACCAATACTACTATCATTATTACTATTATTATTACTATTATTATTATTATTATTGTACTTGTCCGTTCCTTCGTTAGTTTGCACCAATATTACGTTCTTCCAATGCCTCATAAATTACAGACTATTCCCTTTTGAATGCGTGGAAAGAGGGCAAAAGACACTACTTGGTTTCAGTGAAAAAATGAATGAAAGTAAAAGAAAAGGAAGATAGAAGTTTTTAACGTCTGTTTCAGTAACTTTTTTAAAAAATCGACCCCCCCCCTAACAAGGCAGTGAAATCATTTAAACACAAGGGGTTACTGGGTGTGGAAGATTAAGAAACTAAAATATTGGTAAGGGACAAGAACAAAAGAAGAGTAATCAGGAGTACAGTAGATAGCAATTGACAAGGCTTTTAAATATTTGTAGATTAAAGTTGACTGGGAAGCATGGAGCCATAAGGGAGAAGTGCGAGAAAAGAAGCCCACTTGATAGTAAACTGATGAGATCTCGTTGCCAGTTTAGTATTGCACTTAAATTCGAAGAGTCTAGGCACAATACCGAAGAGCTAACCGCGTTATGGTGCAGTTGATGTCGGCTCAGAACGAGAAATCGAGATGACGAATTTCAATTCCAGTTGAATGCCCTGCAAATACCTTACGCGCAAATACCCTTGGGAATTCATTTTTTCCTTCCAGTTGTGGGTTAAATAACAGGACAGATTGGGTTCTATAGCCTTGGCTGGCAACCATTCTACCATAGAAAATAATGGCAACCTACTGCGGGATAATCTTTTGTCTAGTAAGTCATGTCTCTTTCGAGACATGATCACCCAAAGCGTGTATCACGCATGGCACTTAATTGACTGACTGAATATATTAATTGGAAACACAATTAAAATTTGTACTGGGCATAAAGTGGGGGATCGATTTTTTTATTGTTATGAAGTAATAAAATGATCCCCCACTAATTATACTTAATATAATAACGTAATATAATATATCTCTTCTCCCACCAGCTATGAGTTAAATTGCAGGACAAATTGGGTTCTATAGCCTTGGCTGGCAACTAGTCTACCATAGAAAGCAATGGCAACCTACTGCGGGATAATATTCTACCCAGTCAGTCATGTCTCTTTCGAGAGACATGATCGCCCAAGCGTGTATCACGTATGGCACTTAACTGGCTGACTGAATCCGAACAATTACCATGAAAGTATTTATAGAAAAGGCAAATTGAAGCAATCTTACGGTGTTAAGAATGTGACTGAGGCCGGGATACCAGATCAAGTCCAATAATATTGCTAATTCTTTGGATTTTATCAAGGAGCTCTAGATAGCAGAATCAGCGGATCATATATGGTAGCAATATTCTAAGCATGGACGAATGCTAGACTTGAATCGTCTAAAATCGGTTATTCAAAACGATAACGTTCATTATCTTGCTCCAGGCTTGAAATGGAATTCATACATATAGTCCATCGCTAAAAATGTTGGAAAAATGGCCGGATTCTTATTCGACTCCAGAGCCTAAATGTCTCTTCTTGCCTTGCTCTGCCATAAGGATGCCCAAGTCTTACTTTTCGGTTGTTACAGAGTTCAAAAGCATTTACTCAGTCTTGTGGTTGATGAATTATTTTTCATTTTACAATCCAACTATTTCCATAGCAGATATTCAAACGAACTACATCCCTTAGTATCGCCAGTTCAGACCTTCACATCTAGGACTAGCCATGTCGCCTACACAGGTTTGACTCATTCTTATTATCTGAGTGTTCTATTGGCTAGAAAAAAAGTTCTTTTCAGCTTCTTCCTTAGAATTGTTATTTTAACTCTGGTCTCCCGGCAAGATGCTCCCTTGATCTAGAGTCAACCGTGATCTATCCTACATATCCTCACAATTTTAATTCATTACTTCCTAGGTTTACATATGTAAAACAATCTCAATCAGTAAACCTCTACTTTGAGTGACTCTTGGGTCTGGTATTCGTCAAACAATAGTATAAAAATGTAAAATGAGTTTTAAAAAATGTGAATACACAATTTAAAACAATCTCAATCACTAAACCTCTACCTTGAGTGACTCTTGTGCTTGGTATTAGTCAAAGAATAGTATAAAAAATGTAAAATTAGTTTTAAAAATTGTGAATACTGACCAGGTGTATCGCTCCAACCAGTTATAAAACAAGGCTCTTCTCTGTGCGGGAGTTCAATTTCGTTTTGAACGTATTCGTTGTTGGGGACGTTGTCTTCTTCCGGTCCGTGATAATGATGAATGGGAAGTACATTATCACTCATATCAAAAGACTTACTGAAGCGTAGAAGAGACAGATCGTGTGGCGAAGCTCGCAAACTTCCGTTAAATCCCGGATGCTGCAATTAAATATATTTCTTATAAATTATGCAAATAGATTATAGGAATTGATCCAGAATTGATACCAGCAACACTTGTAGATTGATCTAGTGTATAATTACACAAGATCAATTTACAAGTGTTGCTGGTACTAATGTAATCCAGTACAAACTGGCATATATTTAGGTCATCGGCAACTGAACCAGTCCTCCGATCAGTTTTTTTTTTTTTTTTTTTGGTAAGGAGGGTAGCAAGACACCTATTAAGATTAAAAAGAAAACCTTTAAAGGGCGGACGGACATTCTTGTGGGATCAATGGGTACCTAGCACAATGGGATAAACTAAGACTTATAACTGTATATGCAGACATGACAGGGTAACACTGGGGAGATTATCGAATTTATTTTAATCATTTCACCCAAAGCAAGGCATTCTAGTGCCACTGATGCTCAGGGGGGGGTTACAAAGGGTAAAATGACGAGAAAGAGGAGTCAGTTATAGGGAATGTCAGGAGGAGGGTAATAGACTGATGAGAATACCGAGAATGGGGGTGGATTGGATGGAGAAAAGAGCTTGAGAGAATGAATGCGAGTTAGTGAGATAGGAGATGTCTATTGACCTTAAATTTAAATTCCTGGAGATTGTAGCTGTCGTGGAAGCAAGTATATGGAAGAGAGTTCCACAGACAGGAAGCGCGTGAAAAGAAGCTGTAGAAATTGCGATTACATTTTATCGGTTTCACTGTAAAATGGTGGGACCTAGCTGCTAATCGAGTAGCTCGTGTAAATTCATACATAGGGGGCAGCAGTGAGCTAAGTTCATTGAAGCAGAAGCCGTGAAAGTATTTGTAGAAGAGGCGCAGGGAAGCCACGTCACGCCGGTGAGAGAACGACTGCAGCCAAGCTGCCAAGTCGGTATCGATCACATTACAGATTCTCCGTTGGATTTTGTCAAGAATCCCGAGGTGAATAGCAGGGGCACCCGACCAGATATGGCGGCAGTATTCAATACACGGGCGGTTGGTAGATTTATATATGTGCAGGATGGACTCAGACGGGAAAAACTTCCTGGCCCTGCACAGTGAACCGACCTTCTTAGCAGCGGATTTAGCAATGGATTCGATATAGTCATTCCAATAGAGGTCCGATGAGAGTGTGAGGCCAAGGAGGCGTAGTGTTTTATTCTACGGCCATGTGTTCGTGACCAAGGTGAGCCTTCAGGTTAGAGGAAATCGGTTGTAGTTTGACTTGGAGAGGAACGCACTCCATCAGATCTCCTTGACTAAGACACGCTACGCATTAATGAATATGTTTCTAGCTTTCAACCCAGATGTGTGGAAGGAACTGGACAGGTATTTAGCTGTACAAAGAGACAACTACCAAACCCGGTTATAGAAACTATAACAAAGGTGATGACGATTGCTTGACACCAACAGTATTTTCTTTTTTGCTTTTCTATAATTTTTTTTATGATGTTTCTTAAAAGGTTGGTGAAATATTTATGCCAGACATATAGAAAAAATATGAAAGAAACTGAACCATCTTGAATTAATTAGTTGTTTAGGTAAATTTTCGTTTTAATTCCCGTCGCTTTTCCCCTTCAAACTTATCCAAAATAGCATTATTTCCGTGAAAATGTAGATGCTGAACTGAAATCAAGTGTCAATTAGTGAAGAAACTAACTTTTTTTTATCGAAATGTCCATTAAAAAAACGAACTATATCTCATACTTTTTCTCCCGTAACTCTCATGAGGTCATGTAATTAACTGCAGAATGACGGACTGCGTAAGGAAAACAAAATTACGCCTGTTTACATCCGCCTGTTTACTTCCCGTTAGGGAAGTAATGCGCTTGTTGTTTTCGGTACACAATTTCAGCAGAAAGTTGCGCGTTTTTTGGAAAAAAGCGTATTACTTCCCTAACCGGAAGTAAACAGGCGGATGTAAACAGGCGAAATTTCTTAGCCTACGCAGTCCGCCATTCTGCAGTTAATTACATAACTTCATGAGAATTACGGGAGAGAAAAAGTGCGAGATATAGTTAGTTTTTTTAATGGACATTCAAAGCAAAAAAAGGAAGGTTTCTTCACTAACACTTGATTTGAGTTCGGCATATACATTTGCACAGAGATAATGCTATTTTAGATAAGTTTGAAGGGGGAAAAGCGACAGGAATTAAAACGAAAATTACCGTTGTTTATCGTTATTTAGTGGCATTCAATCTCGATGGTAGTGGTTCCAAAATTTTTGGAATTGAGATTTGCTCGCATTTCACCAAATTTTATGCGATAAAAAGTACATCTAAAATTTTAAAAAAAACCCAGAGAGAAGGTTAAAAGAAAGATAACCGCGGTTTCAAAGTCAGAACATTTTCATTGATAACTCTCTCCTCCAATTTGCGGACCCCAGTTACTCAATTCTTAATACTTCATATAATGCAAAAATATCAAGTCAATAATTATTTATAGCTATTAATGCAATCACAAGTAATCCATAACAATATTTGAAATTTTTAAATTTTTAAAAACTATTTGATTATCGTTCAATCATTCCGCCTCATCTGCAATCCTTTTCACCTATGAGACGCGCCGAACCGTTTCAGAATTACTGCTCTATGGGATTATTTAATGGGTTATTTAATACCAAAATTTAATGAGTTATTTAATGGGTTGTTTAATAATGGGTATTTAATGATGGGTTATTTAATAATGTGTTTTTAATAATGGGTATTTAATGTGTTTTTTAATTTAATGGGTTATTTAATGGGTTATTTAATGGGTATTTAATGCTGAAATCTAAATATTGCGTGGCATTGTATGGATTTAACTGTATTTTGAACGCAATTTTATGCATTTAGATATTACAGATAAAATGTATTATTTGTCATTTTGCAATAAAAATATATTGTTGGTCATTCTACTATAAAAGTTGTATGGCTGGTCATTTTGGTTCAAAATTGCATTGTTAGTTTTTTACTATAAAATGTATTGTTTGTAATATTATACTTTCATAGTGTTTATTTTTGTTTGGTAGGGTCGCTACTTGCCCATAGCTGAGACCCCAACAGCTGCTACCACCGCGGGTCAGGGTGGACCTGGTAACAACAGCAATTAAAAATTGGTACCAGGCTTCTCAAAATCTCTAATTACCAGATTAGAGACCTTACAGCCGGATTTAGTTTATTGTCATACTCAAAACTAATGTTGGATTACGAAGATTTAAAACGAAAAAAATTATATATATATATATATATATTGTCATCCGCAGACAGATCTGTTTCGCTGTATCACAGCTCATCAGTACGGTTAGACTCCGATTGCTTTTTAACCCAGGATTGAAACCCGACCGAATTGGCCTCAGTCGACGATTCTACCTCTGGGCTATGGGCGTTCGGTAGAAGAAGGCAGACTTTTAGCGCATATATTATCATTATACGCGCCCAATAGCCAGAGTGATATTCATTTTACTGAATGAGCGATGCAGTATATATATATATATATATATATATATATATATATATTATTGTTTTAATGGTGTTTAAAGAGAATTTAGCGGCTGTCATGACTGCGGCGGTTTGATGCAAGCCACTAATCATCATGGCGCTGGTCACCTTCTTCCAATATGAAGGTGGCTTCCCCTTATCTATGTTACATGTGATTTTTCAACGCTGTTCAAAGAGCATTAAGCAGTTGTCATAATCGCGGCATTTTGATGCCAGGCGTCAATCATTATAATGCAGGTCAACCTTTTCAAATATTAAGATGGCTTCCACTCACCTATGTTACGTATTATATTTTTAACACTGTTAAAAAAGCATTGAATGGCTGTCAATATTCGCGGCATTTTGATGCCAGACATTAATCATCATAATGCAGGTCACCCTTTTCCAATATGAAGGTGGCTTCCATTTATCTCTGTTACATGTTATTGTTTTAACACTGTTCAAAGTGCATTAAGCGGCTGTCATAACCGCGGCATTTTGATGCCAGACATTAATCATTATAATGCAGCTCACCCTTTTCCAATATGAAAGTGGCTTCCATTTATCTCTGTTACGTGTTATTTTTTAACGCTGTTCATAGAGCACTGAGCGGCTTTCATGATAGCGGTATTTTGAAACTAATTTATATAAAAAATTTTCCGAATGTTTTACTTCTCCAAGCGCTTTCAGCAATGCTTTTAGTCATTATAAAGGATGGAATTTATTTTACTTTTAACTGAATATATAAATTAATTTAAGAAAGAAAACGTCCATTTTAGTGAAATAGAAAAAGTTAATTTTAAATATTTTCATTTGTACCCTCTTACTTTGTAAAATAACGACCAACATTCATATTCATGATTGTTATTGTAATATCTAAATATTACAATAACAATCATGAATTAAGCCCAAATATTTAACGATGCAATAGTGGAATTTCTACGGATATTTTACATAACCTGCCAAGGGTTGATAAGCTGTAAAAAAAAAATAAATAAATAAATAAATAAAAAAAAAAAAAACACAAACAAATCAATCAATATAGTTTTTTTTTTTGCCTTTATCTATTAACTGTTGTGCTCAAATTTTTTATATTGAAACATTTGTTTATAAAAATCTACTCACCTTTAAATGCGTTAAACTCCAGTAATTTATTTAACTACATGTCTTATTAGGCCATTAAGAACTTCTATTATTATTATTATTATTGTGTCAGGTTTTATCATAATTATATTTCTGCTATGGTCGCACTACCTACCAAGTCTGCAGGAAGATCGAAGGCAGTCGTGGTGTGTTGTTATGGCTCCATTTCATGTTTTTTTTTTTTCATCTAACGTTACATAGACAAAGTTCTCCTTAGTGTGTGTCGTCTAGACAGAATTAGCTCTATACACAGGTATATTTTTTTTTTGCTTATTTTCTTTTTCCAATTTACGGGTGACAATTATACACTTTTTTTTATTGCTTTTCCCGTCACGCATTACGGTCTTCTTTTTCAATGCGTCGTGTACCATCAGAACATAGGCAACCCTAACCCTCCACATCTTCCTATCCCTTGTCGCTCTTAATACCTCTTCTCCTGTTATTCCACCCAATCCCTGCCCCACAATCCATCTGCTCAAATCCATCAGATATGTCGTGCGTTGCTTTTCCTTCTCTTTCTTCTCCTATATCCGTCCCTTAAGCATCAGGTTCTCCAAACCGTCCTTCTCCAATGCATGCCCTAAAATTGCCTTTTTTGTTTCCATCCTCTGTAAAATTTCGTTATCGATCGCGTATTCCGTCCAACACTTGCGTCTAACTCTTGAGTTCCTCCTTTCATTTGCGTTGTGGTTGCCTGAAGAACGTGAAGTGCGTGAAACTTGAGTAGTGATTCGACCTGTGCCGCCTTGATGGTTGACGCTATAAAGCTTTTTTCTCTCTGTATGGATAGACTAGAAATTAATCACTGTTATTTACTTTTTCAATAGGTGTTTATTTTTTGGCCGGATATTCTTCAGTAGTTTGATTTTCCTTGTGTAACGTTTTTCTTTGTTTACGTATATTAGAATAATGACTTTTGTGTAACCCTTTGTTCCGACGAAATTTCGTTCAAAAGTAATGAAAACGATAGTGTTACGAGGATGCATTTATATATAAAAAATATTAATAAAATCCACAAAAAAAGTTAAAATTTATAGTAAAGGATTCTAGTGAGTCTTACTTGTTAGTACAAAAAGTTTTAATTCATGAAGTAGTTGTAAAAATAGAGAAATTAGAAATAGAACGTTTGGAATATCTTAGAATATTCGAGAAAAATCTAGAGAATTCGAAATGATTCCAGAAATATGCAAATTAGATGTTAGTCCCTATAAAAATAGTTTTTGGGAAAAGAGTAGTTAGTTGTTAAAAGGATTTGCTGACATAATCAAGACCGATTTGATCCAAGGATTTATATCCAGCCGAAAGAATCCCTACGAAAACTCGCCGACCAACTAAAACCTGAAAGAGAATTTCATGGAACTAAATGGGTAAATAGAATTTTTTGACTCTTTCATTGACCAAACAAAAATAGTATTCTTTATATACACATTTGAGGATTTCCAAAAAGTATAGCACTTATACTACTTCGCTAGCTTAACTGGGTAAAGATACTTGACACCTTCCTTCCTCTTCGTAACACTTACCCGTAACACTTGCCAGTAGTAAACTCAAATTTTCTGTGTTTAATGAAAAAATTATATTTTGTGTATATATATTTTTACTTTGTGTTTTTGTAAATTAAATATTTGTCTGTGATTTAGCTCTGTGTTTTGGACAATCATTCTTTTCTTTTGTTACAACTTATAACACGTAACAAAATTAATTTCTTTAGTTCTTGAAAATGATCACCTCAAACAAAAAAATTCGATTTTACCATATACACAATAAAGGTAGAGAATCAAAACATTTCAGAAGCTTTATTCTTCAATTTTCTAATGACGTAATTAGTATTTATGTATTTTTAACGCATTTTTTTAAATTATTTCACCCCAAGCAAAGCATTCCACTGCCACTGTTGCGCAGGGGTTACAGAGAGGAAAGTGATGAGAAAGAGTGGTTAGTTATAGGAAATGTCGGAAGGAGGGTGATAGACGGATGAGGATACCGAGGATGGGGTTTGGGTAGATGGGAAGTGTATTTGAGAGAATGGATGTGAGTTAGTGTGATAAGAGGTGTCTATTGATCTTACATTTAAATTCCTGGAGATTGTAACTGTCGGGGAAGCAAGTATATGGAAGGGAATTCCATATTTATCATAAAGAATCAGGCCGGTAGATATAAATATATAATACTGTTTAATTAAAAAACAGAATATCTACTTAAATACGAGTATCGATAAAAAAAAAATAATGTTCAAACAATTCATTTCAAATTGTCGGTTGTTTATAACCAAGTTTCGTTAAAATTCGTTAATTTCCGAAACATACATACATATATATATATATATATATATATATATATATCTGTAAATTCAGATAAAATTTAGAGGGGAAACAAAGAATGAGGAATATTTCCTCATTCTTTGTTTAAACGGGGCTGAGAATGCATGTCTTAAAATGACAAGTTGAAAATGGATATTTTCCCTATAAAATTCATCTGAATTTACAAATAAATAGATAAATATCCGCTCAAAATTAAATCAATTTACATTGATCTCTCAATTGGATAAGTTTTAATATTTTAAGGATATTACTAGGATCCTCCTGGATTATTCACTAAACTTATCCCGAATTATTTACCAATCCTATCCTGGATTTTTAACGCCTATATATATATATATATATATATATATATATATATATATATATATATATATATATTCAAAATTCTTAATACAAGGTTTACATATATTTACTTGCAAAAAACTGGGTGCCAAAACAATATAAATTTTGTACGTTTCTGTTTGGTTGTTACGTGCCTGAAATTGTGCGTCTTGTTACTATAACATCAGGGCCCAAAAGAGAATGGTTGACTTTCCCGTCTAACGATGTCTCGTGTAGGTTTCGTCAAATCACGTGACAGAATAAAATATTCTTGGAAATATTTATAATTAGGTCTTTGTATTTTCTGTTTTGGTCAGGAGGGACTAACTTTTTGTTTCTCACTACAAACACTTGTTCCTTTTCTTTAACAAAAGTTCATTGAAATAGGGCAAAGAAAATCAGTTATTTTAGAAAAAGATATAAAGCTAGTATTCGTTTTTTTAAATTGATACTCATATTCGAGTAGATGTTCAGTTTTTGCTATTAAACAGTATATTCAATTATGCGTGACTAGCAGTATAGCCGGGCGTGGCTCGGGTGCAATGAAAGCTTTAAAACTAATCCATGGTCCTGGAGCTCAGACTCTTTGGACGTTGACACGAAAGACTAAAAAGCAATAGTTGTTCTTAGTTTAAGCGAAACCGTAGACTGAAAGAAAATGAATGGATGTAAGTCAAATTTTGATTTCCTGGTATCGATATCAAATAAGTCTTTTTCGTCGTAAACTGAATTTTGAAGGCGAAATAAGTCCTCTGAGTAAATGGTATCATAGCTGAGACTAAGAACTACACTTATACCTACTTAGAGCCAAACCTGAAGCAATAACTAAAATAAAAGGGCTGAAGAAAATACAGACATACAGACAGATAAACAAACACACCCACAAACATCTTGCCTTTTATATATATATTATCGATTTTCTGCATTATTGTAAGAACTGCAACCTTGAAACTTCTGAATATCGTTTCTTATGTCTTTGTCTATGAGTGTATCAAATTTGATTAAAATCAGACCACTCCTTCTATAACCCGATTTTTTTAATTATCGATTTTCGATATTCATCGGGGGTACCTCGACACAAAACCTAGCTAAGAACACTCGCAGACGCTTATAGTACAACTGTGTAAAATTTCAAGAAAATCGGTTCAGCCGTTTCGGAGTCTATAGGTAACGGATACGCACACACAGACAAAGTTTCATTTATAAATAAGTTTAGATCAAAAGCACTAATCGGGCTTTGTCTGACTAGTAGGTCTTATGTAACCTAAAGGTCTAATTACGGTTTCCCCGAGGGGAACGCAGTTTCGAATCCTGGCAGAGGATGCATATTTTTCTAAGAAGATCTCTCGAATATTCAGGCCGGTAGATGCAAATAAATATAAATACACTGCTTAATAATAAAAACAGAGCATCTACTCAAATATGAATAGCCATTAACAAAACATTTAAACAAATAAATGAAAAATATATCGGATTTAATCCATTTTTTCATATACGAGGGTCATTCAATTAATAAGTGAATTTTTCGGTATAAGGACATCTAATACAGATAGAAGCTTACTTCTTTGAAAAAAAAATTCTCTTTATTTCTTTTTCAAAAGGATTTAATTTTTTTGCGGATTGAAAAAAAAAATTGAATGTTTTGGAGATTAACAAAGATGGCCGACCAAGAAGCAGGATTGAACAGAGGTCAGTTATCAAGTTTTTGGTTGTTGAAGGATGCAAACCAGTTAAAATTCATAGGAGAATGTCAACTGTGTATGGTGCGTTGTCTTGATGCAAGACGACTCCATATGATTGATGACCCCTGCGTTTGTTTAACAGATAGGTCCTTGCAATGTCATCCACTGTCACCCTTCTGTCAGACTGAATGAGTTCATTGACTAATTCACCTAAGGAGACCTCACTTCTGTAGGCCTCCCAGGAACAGATATGTCATCCGCTGCCTTCCTTTGTCTCTTTTTCCTTCTATCTGGCCTGTCAGTATCAGGTTCTCCAAGACCTCCTTCCTCATTGCATGTTCCAGGAACTTCAGTTGTCTCTTCCTGATACTCACGATTAATTTCCTTTTCGTTGCCATTCTTTCCAACACCTCATCATTGCTCACATGCTCGGTCCATGATATCCGCAGCATCCTTCTGTAGAACCACATTTCTACAGCTTCAAGGTTTTTCTTCATCTTCGAAGATATTGTCCAACATTCACTGCCGTATTGAAGAACTGACATCACATAGCAATCTAGCACTCTCTTCTTTGTTTCTAGTGAAATTTTCCTGTGTCTTAGTACTTTACTCATCTAGAACACGTTCTTCGTCATGCCAATTCGCCTTCGGATCGCTGTGTCGCACTTTCCATTTCCAATTAGAACACTTCCTAGGTATTTAAATTTCTGTACTTGCTTGATTCTGGTACCCGCCACCTATATTTGGCATTGTTGGGTTGCTCTTTTTGCTGATGACTATGCATTCAGCTTTCTTGCAGTTTATTTATAGTTCTTTCTTGTCACTGTCTTCAGCTACCTTTTGTAGGAGGTCTTGTAGTTTTCTTTCCGTGTCTGCAATCAGCACTGTATCATCAGCATACCTTATGTTGTTCAAATTGTGGCCTCCGATAACAAATCCTGACATAGCATCTAGGGTCCTCAAAATATTCTCGCCGTACAAGTTGAACAGATTCGGGGAAAAGACACACCTTTTCTATCTTTGTAAATCTGCTGAAATCGTTACCTGTCCGTATGCAGGCAGTTTGTTGCCAGTAGAGATTCTTGATTACTCTGATGTCTTTCCCAAAAATGTCGAGGCTGCTGAGCATCTCCATCCATTCTTTGTGACGTATCTTGTCGAATGCCTTCGCATAATCAATTAAACATAGGTACAATTCCTTCTTCATTTGTATTGCCCTTTCGGAGAGCATCCTAATCATAAATATGTCGTTCCTTGATCCAGTGTCTTTGGCGAACCCGCACTGTTCCTGCCCTATCTCTGGCCTGGTTCTGCTTCTCGCTTTATTCATCAGGATTCTGACAATCAGTTTTGTAATGTGACTCATTAAGCTGATAGTTCTGTGTAGTTCGCACTCGTTTGCACTTGGCTTCTTCGGCATTGCTATAAAAATCGACCAGTATAGGTCGTCTGGTATTATTCCACTATTATAAATTTAATTTATTATTTCTGAAATTTTCTCTCCGCCGAACTCTTCCGGGGCTATCAGCAGCTCTATTACGATGCCATCTGGACCAGCTGCTTTGTTTCTGTTCAGATTCGCCATTGCAGCTTCCACTTCGGACTTTAATATTTCCGGTCGGTCCTAATCCTTCTGTATCCTCGGTTGCTTTCTCCTGTCGCGGAAAAGATCTTTTATATCTTCTTACCATCGCCGGAGTATTTCGTCTTTCTCCGGTATTATCGTTCCATCCTTGGGTTTTATGCATCCTCTTGAGGAGTAGGTTTTTGTCCGTGCCTTTTCTAGAAAATATATTCATGAAAACTGTTCTGTTGAGCTTTCCACTTTGGTACCTAGATTTTATGAATTTGAACGTAGTACTAGATTGGCGACTCGGTCTCATCATTTTACAATTGAGATATAGCCGTAAGTCCTATGCTGACAGCTTCTTCTCTTGAGAACGCTTGTGGAACTCTTTGCTGGCGTTTTACTTTGTAGTCAACATCAACCTTCCAAAATTTAAATGTACTGTTAATAGTTATCTTCTGTCTACTTAACTCCTGTTCTTTTATTGTCCTATCTTTTTTCTAATATTCTTTATCACTCAGTAACTTCTCCTCTAAAAGTATAGGGAAAACTAGATACATAACCGTAAGTTTTATGTTAATAGTTTCTTTTCTCCCATTTGTCACTTTGGGAACAAGAGCAAGCTATACAGGGTGATGGGGAAAGAACGAGAGCAGAACTGGAATCAAGTGGACAAGAGATGGGAATTGACATCGCATTTAAATTCTCGGAAATTGTAGCCATCAGGGAAGCAAGTATACGGAAAGGAGTTCCACAGGCAGGAAGTGCGAGAAAAAGGAGCTGAGAGAGTAGAAATTTCGGTGACATTTGATTGTTTTTACTGTAAAAGGGTGGAACCTAGTTACTATTCTAGTTGCTCGAGTAAATTCGAGCAGAGGGGCTACCGAGGAGCTAAGATCGTCGGAGCAGAAGCCGTGAAAATATTTGTAGAAGAGACAGAGGGAAGCCACATCTCGTCAGTGAGAAAGTGACTGGAGTCAAGCTGCCAGGTCAGGATTGATTACATTGTAGATTCTTCTTTAGATTTTGTCAAGACCCCCGAGATTAAAATCAGCCCCCCACCCGACAAGATATAACAACAGTATGTAATGCACGGCCGGATGGTAGATATGCAGATAGATTCAGAAGAGAAAACTTTCAGGACTGAAACGGTGACCCGACCTTCCGAGCTATTAATACTCTCAAATAATATAAATAACATTGTACGAAGATAATATGACCATCAGCCGGGTACTTTCCAGCCATCTTTGATCTTCAAACCTTTAAGTGCAATGTCAATCGTTATCGTCTGTCTTCTTAATTTCTGTTCTTTTATTGTTTCTTTCTCGTTAATAAGGTGTTTTTTTTATGTTTTCGCGTCTTAATCGCTTTATTGTCTTCATTGGGGTCAAATGATTAAAAGGAAATGATACAAAAATGCTCGCTATTAATACTCGGAAATAATATAAACAGAATTGTACGAAGATAATATAAACATCAGCCGTTTGTTTTCCAGGTAAACCTTGATCTTCGAAAATTTAAATGCAATGTCAATCGTTACCTACTGACTTCTCTTAATACCTGTTCTTTTTTTCCTCATATTTCCACACACTCAGTAACCGCTCAGTAACCGCTCTTAGTGGCTTTATTGCTCTGCAAAGGTGGGGGAAGGATTAAAAAAAAAAAAAAAAAAAAAAAACAAAACAAAACGAGGTACCAACCGACAGAATATAATATAAAAAAAATAATTTCTGTTGTACTCAATAATTAAATTCCAAACATTAAAGTTTGTCGGGAAAAAAAAAACTTAAAAGTCACATTAAGGGAAATAAAGCTCATCTTGTTTTTATATATTGTCAAGAAATTATATAACAAATGATAATTATGAAATGATGTTTGAGAAGGGGAATGTGAAGTTAATAGTAGAAAAAAGGATTCGCAATGTAGTCGATGTGCGTTGTGATGCAATGGATATTGACTCGGAACGACAAATCGGGGAACTGAGTTCGAATTCCAGTTGAATTCCTTGCATTCACTTACGCACAAATACCTTTGGGAAAGGTATTAATCCGTCTCTTCCCTCCAATTATGGGTTAAATAATAGGACAGATTGGGTTCTATAGCCTTGGTTTGCAACCAATTTACAGCAGAAAGCAATGGCAACCTACTGCGGGATAATCTTCTGCCCAGTCACTTATGTCTCTTTCGGGATATGATCACTCAAGTTTTATCACGTATGTCACTTAACTGAATGACTGAATATAATAGTTGAAAACATAATTAAAACTTCTACTAGGCATAAAGTGGGGGATAGGTTTTTCTATTGTTATTATGTAATAAACTGATCCCCCACTAATTATACTTAATGTTATATACTCTATCTCTTCTCCCTCCAGCTATGAGTTAAATGGCAGGGCAAATTGGGTTCTATAGCCTTGGCTGGCAACCAGTCTACCGCAGAAAGCAATGGCAACCTATTGCGGGATAATCTTCTCCCCAGTCAGTCATGTATATTTCGAGACATGATCGCCCAAACGTGTGTCACGTATGGCACTTAAATGACTGACTGAGTATAATAGTTGGAAACATAATTAAAATTTGTACTCGACATAAAGTGGGGGATCAGTTTTCTATTGTTATGAAGTAATAAACTGATCTTCATAATTATACTTAATATAATAATGTAATATAATATATCTCTTCTCCCTCCAGCTATCAGTTAAATAATAGGACAGATTGGGTTCTATAGCCTTGGCTGGTAACCAGTCTACCGCAGAAAGCAATGGCAACCTACTGCGAGATAATCTTCTGCCCAGTCAGTCATGTCTCATTCGAGACACGATCGCCCAAAGCGTGTATCACGTATGGCACTTAACTGACTGAATGTCATCGCTCCTGACTTGGTATCTCGGATTCATTCAATTTCTCGCCGACGTGACGTGGCTTCCCTCTGTCTTTTCTACAAATATTTTCATGCCAACTGCTCTGACGAGCTTTTTACCTGGTGCCCCGACCACATGAATTTAAGCGTGTTACTAGATTGGCATTTTGGTCCCACCCTTTTACCGTTAAAATAGTTAAATGTAACCGGCACTTCTATTCCAACAGTTTCGTTTCTGGGACTGTGGAACTTCTTTCTGTTTACTTGCTTCCTTGATAAATACAATCTTTCAAAGATTTAAATACAACCTCAATTGCCATCTTCTGTCTTCTTGAATCCCGTTCATCTTTTATCCTTTCTTCAATACCCCCTGTAACCAGAATTTTCTCTCACTTTTAGTCTCAGTAACCCCACCTCCGCATACTAATAGCATTCTCGCTTTGCTTGGGATGTAATGATTAAACAAAAAAGGTAGTGCTGCCATACTTTGGCGTTAAGGAAATTTCCATATTTCTCAGGTCTATGGTGATCTATGGTGCTTCAATGTGAACACCGACAAGGGTAAGTAAATTATCAGAATTCGAGTGAAACATGATAATGAATACTAGATGAATGGAAAAAGACATTTCTAAATCCATAGGTTTATTTATTGAGCGATTTTTAATAACTTTGTGGGTAATTTAAATCCGGAAAATATTCTTAGATTTTTTTTACACTTTGTGGGTAATTTAAATCCGGAAAATATTCTTAGATTTTTTTACACTTTGTGGGTAATTTAAATCCGGAAAATATTCTTAGATTTTTTTTACACTTTGTGGGTAATTTAAATCCGGAAAATATTCTTAGATTTTTTTTACACTTTGTGGGTAATTTAAATCCGGAAAATATTCTTAGATTTTTTTTACACTTTGTGGGTAATTTAAATCCGGAAAATATTCTTAGATTTTTTTTACACTTTGTGGGTAATTTAAATCCGGAAAATATTCTTAGATTTTTTTACACTTTGTGGGTAATTTAAATCCGGAAAATATTCTTAGATTTTTTTTACACTTTGTGGGTAATTTAAATCCGGAAAATATTCTTAGATTTTTTTACACTTTGTGGGTAATTTAAATCCGGAAAATATTCTTAGATTTTTTTACACTTTGTGGGTAATTTAAATCCGGAAAATGTTCTTAGATTTTTTTACACTTTGTGGGTAATTTAAATCCGGAAAATATTCTTAGATTTTTTTTTACACTTTGTGGGTAATTTAAATCCGGAAAATATTCTTAGATTTTTTTTACACTTTGTGGGTAATTTAAATCCGGAAAATATTCTTAGATTTTTTTTACACTTTGTGGGTAATTTAAATCCGGAAAATATTCTTAGATTTTTCCTGCAGACAATAATGATTTTTACTAATACATGTTCTATTAAACAACCCTTACCTGAGGAAGAGAGATGGGTTCATACCTTTCCCAAGTTAAGTAAATATAACGAACCAGGCTGGAATTGGAACTCGGCTCGTTTATTTTAAATTCCGGGCCTTTATCCATTACATCACTCGCACATCCAAGCTTACAGTACCTGGTATTCCCAACAGGTCACCCAACGAGGTACTGACCAGGCTCAACACTACTTAACTTCGATGATCTTACGACGACCGTTATTTCAACGTAATATAGTTGTAAGCCCTTAAACCATTCCCTAATCCAATTTTGCAGTACTTTGTATTCCCAAACTTTCACCCGTCTAGGCACTGACCAAGCTCGACATTGCTTAACTTCAATAATCGTACACGAACCAATTGTAAGCTCTTTAAACCATACCATACAGCACCTGGTAGTCTCAAGCAGTCACTCATCTAGGTACGGGCCAGATTCTACATTGCTTAACTTCAATAATCGTAATATGGTCATTAAGCTATTCAAACTATGCGTACATCCAATATTGCAACTCCTGATATTCCTAAGCGGTCACTTATCTAGAAACTGACCAGGCTGGACGTTGATTAACTTCGTTGACTGTACGCCAACCGGTGTTTCAACATGATATCGCCGTAAGCCGATACAATTATTGGGACATTTGACATCCTTTGAACCCTTGGATATCCAACAATACCTGACGGAAGACCGCCTGCGCTGTGCCCATCCAGAGGCTTTTAATAATCGTGACCAGAGGCATCTCTTTGGAATTGTCTGTGGTAATAGACAAATGAGACTGGCTCATATCACGTTGATATTCAACGCAGGAAGAACTGAACGCATATCTCGCAAGTCAAATCATCATTTTTTTTTATTCCATGAGTTATGGGAGCAGAAACATCATCCTGTCCACACACCTTTTAACACCACAGGTCCAGAAGCAACACCTGATATCAGTGCGTGTCTTTTTATTTTTTATTTATTTATTTTTTTTAATCATTTCACCCCGAGCAAGGCGGAAACGCCACTGATGTGCAGGGGGCTACATAAATGTAAAAAGATTAATTAGAAAAGAGTGAGGAGTACAAACTAGTTAGAAAGGAACAATAGAAAGCTGAGAAAGCAGGTGCGATGACAGATACATAGGTGGAGAGAAAGGGAAGGTTATACGGGGGTGGGGAGAGAGCTAGAGTACAGTGGTTAGTAGATGAGTATTGACTTTGCATTTAAATTTCTGGAGGTTGTAGCCGTCAGGAAAGCAAGAATACGGGAGCGAGTTCCACAGGCGGGAAGTGCGAGAGAAGAAGCTGCAGGAGTAGAACTGTCGTCTGCATTTGGCTAACCTGACTGTGAATGGGTGGGACCCAGTTGCCAGTCTGGTTGCACGAGTAAACACCTGTTGAGGAGGCATCAGTGACTTAAGTTCGTCCGAGCAGAAGCCATGAAAGTATTTATAGAACAGACAAAGGGAGGCCCACATTTCGACGATGGGGAAGTAGCTGCAGTCGAGCCGCCAGATCAGTACCTATCACATTACAGACTCTCCTTTGGAGCCTGTCAAGAACACCGAGGAGAACGGCAGGGGCACCTGACCATAAATGGCAGCAGTACTCCATGCACGGACGGATGGTTGACTTGTATATATGCAGGATGGATTCAGGTGGAAAAAACATCCTGGATCGACATAGTGACCCAACCTTCTTAGCAGTAGATTTTGCTATGGATTCAATATAGTGGTTCCATTTGATGTCTGAGGACAGGGTAAGTCTGAGGAGGCGTAGTGTATTACTCTCCGGGAGAATCGCTTGGTCCATGCTTATGGGAGGCAGGAGAGGTTGCCTGTAATGGTTGACAGACAACAGCTTGGTCTTAGATGAATTGAAGTTGACAAGCCACTTCTTGCCCCAGTTCACCACAGAGTGTAGATCCCGTTCATGGTCAGCAGCGAGATTATGTCTGTCCGCCACGACAGGTTTCTTACTGGTGCGGGAGTATATTGTGGTATATATATATATATATATTGTAGTGTCATCTGCGTAGATTGGTTAATTGGAGGATTGACAACAAAACTAATCGTTCTAAATGTAACTCTGTTGTGAGAGTTAAGCCGAGGAGGAAGTCGGTTATCTGTGTAGGGCCAGGAAGTTTTTCCCGTATGAAGCAATCCTGCACATATATAAATCTACTATCCGCCCGTGCATTGAATACTGCTGCCATATCTGGTCGGATGCTCCTGCTATCCACCTAGGTGTCCTTGACAAAAGAGGGATTGATGCCTAAATGCATAATATATATATATATATATATATATATATATATATATATATATGAATGAATGTGTGATACTTACAATGATAACACGCTCGGGAAAACGAACCTGTTCGGAATTTTCAATTTGGGAAAGTCCATAGTCTCCGGCGACCACACGTAAATTTCCATTTCTGAATAAAAGTTTAATGAACAATTAATTCAAGTCCCCATTGTTAGTATTCTAATAATGATAACACATGTTGGCATATTAATAAATATGTAACCTTATAATGAGAACATTATTTTGCACATCAATATTTTTCAACATAATCTCCTCTCTTCTCAATTACGCTTTCTTCAGAGATGAATATTAATCTTATACCTAACATTATACAGTGAAAATTTTAGATAAAAATTCAAGGAATAAAAAATGTCAGACCCTATTTCTCTCTCTCTCTCGCTCTCTCCCTTTCTCTCTCTCTCTCACTCTCTAATATATTTTTGTGACCCAACAGAAATATGAAATATGCCATCAAGTAACCGACAAAAACATGATCAACATCAGAGGCTGGAAATACAAACAGGACCGACAAAAGTATGATTAACATGAAAGGCAGAAAATATAAACAGTGACCAATAAAAGTGTGACTGATAACAAAGGCAGCCGGCTTGATAGGCAATAGCCACTGAAGATGATTGACTAATGTACCTGGCCATAGATTACACAATTAATCGAAAACCCGAGAAGGCAAAAAATGAGCGGAAATTTCAGATTATATAACTATAAATCAGAGCATCGAGAGAACGAAAAGAACAGAGAAGAAGAAACAAATCTTGCAAGTCAACGACCCCCAACAACTCCCTTGTATGTGCGTGATTCTCTCTGGCTACACCTTCTTCCTCACAGCTCTCACAACGAAGAATAAAAATATAATTTTATATTTTTATATATACGTGTTCTTGTCTGTTGTCAAGACAATCGTTATCGTTGTTCGTAGAGATTCAGAACAGTGATCTTATATAACATCTCTCCCTCCCATCTCTCTCTCTTTATATATATATATATATATATATATATATATATATATATATATATATATTGGAAAAAGAAATCGGGTTGTTCCAACGAGAGAAATTGGTATAGAATAAAAAGTGTGAGAGGCTGTGAACGTTTTCTGTAAAGTGTAACTGTCCATAATGGTATTTGTGACACTACACGTGTTTCGAGTCTAAGATTGACTCTCTTCAGGCGAATAAATTTGTGGCTTTACGTATCGAGTTCCTTTTGTTTCTGATGTCGAACTTGTTGTCTTATAAATAGTAAGTTGAAAAAATAAGAAAATAAATAAAATCAGTAAAATAAAATAAAATAAGATAAAATAAATCAAATATTGCACCCTGATTGAGCACTCTGGAAAAATAGTAGACTTTGATAAACAGTAGCTACCCTCGCATGTACGCTTCGCTCATTCAGTGAAATGAATTAGACCGCTCTAGCTATTGGGCGCGTATAATGATATGCGCTAAAAAGTCTGCCTACTTCCACCGAACGCCCATAGCCCAGGGGTAGAGTCGCCAACTGACGCCACTTCGGTCGGGTTTCAATCCTGGGTAAAAAAAGCAATCGGAGCTGTGATACGGCGAAACAGATCTGTCTGCGGATGACAATATATATATATATATATATATATATATATATATATATATATATATATAATTCTGATTAATACTGATATAACGTTTGTTACTTAGCTGATTAGTGTTACCTTCAGTACGACTTCACTGTCTCGGAAATGAACCTTGCATCAATCACTCTGTCCACTCTTCAGGGTATATTAGCAATAAAAGTGGACACTGAGGTCAATATCTCACAGCTGTGTCCTGCTCGAACGAAATCTTCAGGCCATGTATACTGCGTATTGATTGGTCTATTTATATATGTTGGTAAATGGTGCATTATGAAATCCGCTGCTATGAAAGTCGGTTCTCTGTGTAGGGCCCGGAAGTTTTTTCCGTCTAAATCTATCCTGCACATTTACAAATCTACCATCCGCCCGTGCATTGAATACTGCTGCCATATCTGGTCGGGTGCCCCTGCTGTTCTCCTCGGGCTTCTCGATAAGGTTCAGAGGAGGGTCTGTAATGTGATAGATACCGACTTGGCAGACCGCCTGCAGTCTCTCTCCCACCGGCGAGACGTGGCTTCCCTGTGTCTCTTCTATAAATACTTTCACGGCTTCTGCTCCGATGAACTTAGATCACTGGTGCCCCCTAAATACGAATTTGCACGAGATACTAGATTAGCAACTAGATCCCACCCTTTTACAGTGAAACCGATAAAATGCAGCCGTAACTTCTACTCCAACAGTTTCTTTCCTCGCACTTCCCGACTGTGGAATTCTCTTCCAAATGATTGCTTCCCCGACGGCTACAATCTCCAGGAGTTTAAATGTAAGGTCAATAGACACCTCCTAACACACTAACCTGCTCCCATTCTATCAAGCACTCTTCCCATCTGCCCGACCCTCATCCTCGGTATCCTTACTCATCTGTCACCTTTCTCCTGACATTCCCTATGTCTATCCACTCCTTCTCTTTACCTTCCCCTATGTAGCCCCATGCGCAATAGTGGCAGTGGGATGCCTTGCTTGGGGTGAGATGATTAAAAAAAAAAACACTCTTCCCATCTGCCCAACCCTCATCCTCGGTATCCTTACTCATCTGTCACCTTCCTCCTGACATTCCCTATGTCTAACCACTCCTTCTCTTTACCTTCCCCTATGTAGCCCCATGCGCAATAGTGGCAGTGGAATGCCTTGCTTGGGGTGAGATGATTAAAAAAAAAAAACACTCTTCCCATCTGCCCAACCCTCATCCTCGGTATCCTTACTCATCTGTCACCTTCTTCCTGACATTCCCTATGTCTATCCACTCCTTCTCTTTACCTTCCCCTATGTAGCCCCATGCGCAATAGTGGCAGTGGAATGCCTTGCTTGGGGTGAGATGATTAAAAAAAAAACACTCTTCCCATCTGCCCAACCCTCATCCTCGGTATCCTTACTCATCTGTCACCTTCTTCCTGACATTCCCTATGTCTATCCACTCCTTCTCTTTACCTTCCCCTATGTAGCCCCATGCGCAATAGTGGCAGTGGAATGCCTTGCTTGGGGTGAGATGATTAAAAAAAAAAAAAAAAAAAGTAATAAGGTCCATTGTGTTATCCGGTCATGTTTCGAATTATTCTAAAGTTTAATGAGTAGGAATAATTTTGGATACAAATGCAATTATTTGTAACTATTTTATTATATATTGTTAAGATTTTAGTCGTTATTTCTCATTGGTTATTCATTACTAATACGTTTACTTGTGTTTATGAGAGCACTAACAGTATAACCCGGCGTTGCTCGGTTGTAGTGAAAGCTTTAAAACTAATCCACTGTCCTAGAGCTCAGAATCAGCTTAAAGAATATTTGAAATAATAAAAAAATTGCGCCAATTTACCAATCGCACAGAGAAAAAAATATATATATACTAGCAGCATAACCCGGCGTTGCTCGGTTGTAATGAAAGCTTTAAAACTAATCCATGGCCCTGGAGCTCAGACTCTTTGGACGTTGGCACAAAAGACTAAAAAGCAATAGTTGTTTCTAGTTAAAGCGAAACCGTAGAGTGAATGAAAAATGAATGGATGTAAGTCAAATTTTGATTTCCTGGTATCGATATCAAATAAGTTTTTTCGTTATAAACTGAATTTTGAAGGCTAAATAAGTACTCTGAGTAAATGGTATCATGGCTGAGACTAAGAACTACAAATATACCTACTTAGAGCCAAACCCAGAAGCAAAAACTAAAATAAAAGGGCTGAAAAAATACAGACATACAGGCAAATAAACAGACACACAGGCAAACAGTTTGCCTTATATATATATATATTATCGATTTTCTGCACTATTGTAAGAACTGCAACCTTGAAACTTCTGAATATCGCTTCTTATGTCTTTGTCTATGAGTGTATTAAATTTGATTAAAATCGGACCACTCCTTCTATAACCCGATTTTCTCGATTATCGATTTTCGATATTTATCAGGTCTTACCTCGACACAAAGCATAGCTAAGAACACTCGCAGACGCTTATAGTACAACTGTGTAAATTTTCAAGAAAATCGGTTCTGCCGTTTCGGAGTCTATAGGTAACGGACACACAGACAGACACACACGCACACACAGACAAAGTTCCATTTATAAATAAGTTTAGATTAGTGGTTTATTTGTTTATTATTTACTGAACTTGTTTAATTAGATTATTTGTTTATTTAATTTTCTCGGGTTTTGGTTTTTTTATGTGTTTAATTTAAGGTATTGACATTGTCTGAAAGATATTACATTATCTGTGTTGTGTGTAGTGTATATATTTGCATTTATCAGGGCGGTATTTTACAAGATATTCACTTTTAATTTTCGATTTTTAAGTTTTTTTTTGTTTTTTTTTTTAAATCATATCACCCCGAGCAAGGCGGTAAGGCCACTGGTGTGCAAGGGGTTACGTCAGAGTGAATAGATTGGAAAAGAGAAAGCCGGAAACTACGTCCTAAACAGGGAACAAGGGATGAGCCTCTACACCTGTTCAGTAGACGTGGGTGGAGTGTGAACCGGGAGATAGTTTAATCTATCTACTCCAATTATTTAGTCTATCTACTCCAAAAGAATCGTGTCTGCATTTTGAAATAAGTTCTGAGCTTCGTCTTTTTAGTCATTTTTCTTAGTCTGTAAAGGTGATTATAACTATTTTCTTCTCCGGAGAGTTTACATTTTTTGACGCTGTTTTCCTTATTTTGCATGATATTTTTTCTTGTAATTTTGTTTTTAATTTCCCAGATTTTTAATTTCCCAGATTTTTAATTTCCCATATTTGGTTAGAATGCATTGTGCTGTTCACGTATTTATTCAATCTGTAAATATTTTCCTTCGATATCTGCTGATTTCACACTGACTTGGTAAATAACATTGTTTTGCAAACAATTGCCATTTAAAGGGCATTTCTTCTTTGCTCTGCAGTTACACGTGTGATTGGTTTGTGCGGATGGTTTGTCGGTTATTTTTCTATTGTGTTGATTGTGGGATCTTTTTTTTTATTTTAATCATTTCACCCCAAGCAAGGCATTTCACTGCCACTGTTGCGCAGGGGGTTACATAGGGGAAGTGATGAAAAAGAGTGGTTAGGGTGTTACATAGAGGAAGTGATGAGAAAGAGTGGTTAGGGGGTTACATAGGGGAAAGTGATGACGAGTGGTTAGGGGGGGGGGACATAGGGGAAAGTGGATTGAGGGGAAAGAGTTGGTTAGGGGGTTACATAGGGGAAAGTGATGAGAACGAGTGGTTAGGGGGTTTTACAGGGGAAAGTGATAGGAAATGTCAGAAGGAGGGTGATAGACGGGTAAGGATACCGAGGAAAAGTGTTTGAGAGAACGGGTGTGAGTTAGTGTGTTAGGAGGTGTCTATTGACCCTACATTTAAACTCCTGGAGTGCAGTCGTCGGGGAAGCAAGTATACGGAATATAATTCCACAGGCGGGAAGTACGAGAAAAGAATCTGTTGGAGTAGAAATTGCTGTTACATCTTATCTGTTTCACTGTAAAAGGGTGGGACCTAGTTGCTAATCTAGTATCTCGTGCAAATGCATACTAAGAGGGCACCAGTGATTTAAGTTCATCGGAGCAGAAGCCGTGAAAGTATTTATAGAAGAGGCACAAGGAAGCTACGTCACGCCGTTAAGAGAGTGACTGCAGGCGGTCTGCCAAGTCGGTATCGATCACATTACAGATCCTCTGTTGTATTTTGTCAAGAACCACGAGGAGGATAGCAGGGGCACCTAACCAGATGTGGCAACAGTATTCAATACACGGGCGGATGGTAGATTTATAGATGTGCAGGATAGATTCAGACGGAAAGAATTTCCGGGCCCTGCACAGAGAGCCGACTTTCATAGCCGCGGATTTAGCAATGGATTCGATATAGTCATTCCACTTGAGGTCCGCTGAGAGTGTGAGATCAAGGAGGCGTAGTATTTTACTCTCTGGGAGGCAAGACTGTTCCATGCTAATGGGAAGTAGGTGCGATTGTCTATGACGGTTAATTGATAGTAGCTTCGTTTTGGAAGCATTAAAATTTACGAGCCATTTCCTACCCCATTTCACTACAGATTTGAGGTCCTTCTCAAGCTCGGCAGCAAGGTTCGCTTTATCGCCCACACCAGACTTTTGATCGAGGCGAGAGTAAACTGTGATATCGTCGGCGTACATGCCTACTTGGAATTTTATGGCATCGGGGAGATCATTAATTTAGATCAGAAAAAGCGATCTAAGATAGAGCCTTGAGAAACACCCACGTTCGTAGGGTAGTTTTGGGAAGCATGTCCGTTTAATACCACCCTCCATGTGCGGTTAGAGAGGAATGACTGGATTAGGTCAAACAAATGTCCAGTTATACCATAGCTTCGCAGTTTTCGTAGGAGGCCAGCATGCCAGACTCTGCCGACCGCTTTGGATATATCCAAGGCAACGGTTCGAGCTTCGCCATTCTTGTCCAGAGCCTGGTATATATACTCGGTAATGGTCGTTAGCATATCAGCAGTAGACCTGGTAAAGCGGAAACCATACTGTTTGTCTGAGAGGAGACTGTGGGCCGTGAGATGCTGAACCACCTCGGCGTTGATGATGGCTTCGAACACTTTGCCAAAGATCGGAAGAAGGCTAATAGGGCGGTAATTTGCAGGGTCCGAGGGTTCTCCAGTATTCTTAAATATAGGAACTACATAGGAAGACTTTCAACAGGTAGGAAAGCCGGAAGCAGATAGGCAGATGTTGTAGAGCTTAGAGAGGACAGAGGAGAGTTCAGAGGCACATTTCTTCAATACTATGATTGGGATTCTGTCCCCTCCGCTCGCTTTGTGAGGGTCAAGTTTTGAGATTATGTTAGTGACCAGCGAGGGTGTAATGGGAACGTCATTCAGTTGAGCCTCGGTTCTAGGTGGGAAGTCGGGTGTAGATACTCCAGACGAATCCAGTCTCGAGTTGGTGGAGAATCTGCGAGCAAAGCATTCAGCCTTATCCGCTGAGGAGGTGAGAACCTCAAATTCATTGATTGGGGCGGCTACTGAGGTCTTACTCTTGTTAAGCACGCTTTTACAGAGTCGCCAGTAGTCTTTGGCGCTGAACTTACAGGATGCTATGCGTTGCTTCATTCTGGCAGCAAACAGCATCTTAACTTCGTTAAGTATCTTTTTACACTTATTACGAGCTGAGGCGAAAAGGCGCCTGTTTTGGTCTGATGCGTGGTCGAAAGAAGTGATTTCATTGGGCAATGGCGGCTGAGCAAGGTGGCGAGAACCAGGGGAGCGAGCGGGATTTAAGCTGAAATTTCCTGGCTGGGATGAAAGCATCGATGCCAGCCTTAACCCAAGAGGAGACCTCGAATGCACAGTCTTCAACGGGAAGAGTAAAAACTTTGTTCCAAGGGACGTCACACAGGAAGTCACGGAACAAGTCCCAGTACGGTTAGACGTCCGAATGCTTCTAGCCAAGATTGAAACCCGATCGATTTAACATCAGTCGGAGATTCAACCACTGAGCTATGGGCGCTCAGTAGATCAAGACGTACTAAAGCTTGATATATATATATATATATATATATATATATATATATATATATATATATATATATATATATATATATATATATATATATATATATATATATATGTATCGAGGCAGCAAATAATTTTCTAAACATATGCTGTTAAATATAAGTTTCAGTTGAAAATAAAGACAAAACTTTTCCAACAATTTGGATAATTTTTTATTAATTTACTTCTAAGCTTTCGGCTCACATGAGCCATCTTCAGAGAGGTTATTTAGACGGTAATACAATAACATCCCCCATCACCGACTATTTTATTTTGTGTTGACATAAAACTCCGCTTGGCAATAGTTACCAAAAATAATAAACGCAATTTTCAAATTTGCAATGCGGTTCCATGACGTCACACCGCGTGATAGCGCGAAATGACAACAAAACTATGTATTCAAATGCAATGTAATAATGTGTTATGTCTGGATTTAAAGGTGATTTTATTGAGTGTTGATTGTTTAGATTTGATGTACATGGCCTCCAATATCTGAAGATTTCTCTTACTGTGTGTATGAGTAAGGATCACCATATTGTTGACTGAAATCTGTCTGATATTACCTACATGTTTATGTTTTTCAGAGAAATGTTGTTTAATTATACTCTGATCAGAAAGATGACATGTAAGTCTACGGGAGAGCGTGGTTGTAGTTTTATGTCAACACAAAATAAAATCGTCGGTGATGGTGGATGTTAATATATTACCGTCTAAATAACTTCTCTGAAGATGGCTCATGTGAGCCGAAAGATTAGAAGCAAATTAATAAATAATTATCCAAATGTTGGAGAATTCTTGTTTTTATTTTCAAGTTAAATTAAAGCCAAAATACGACGTTTAGAACGGTTCATGATTAAACATAATAGACATTCAGTGTCGCATATATATATATATATATATATATATATATATATATATATATATAACAGTAAATTTATCTTTAAACACGTCTCGAAAACCCACCGAGTATAAACGCGGAGGGAAAAAATGGAGACAAAAAAAGAAACGAACTAAGCACTTGAACATTAGTCAAAGTACTCGTCGAAAGGAAAAAAACCGAGACGAGGAACCTAACACGTAAAGCGCTCAATACAATATCAAAGCAAATAAATAAGTCACTGACCTAGAGCCAACGGACCTACCTAGGTTTCACCTAATGGATCATCAGGGCAAGTTGGCTCTGATATATATATATATATCAGCATGCGGTGTAGATATACAAGAATCCAAAGGAGTATCCTGTACATACAGTGGTAGGAGAGCTCTAAATATATATAGAGAGAAATACATATAGAGCAAATATAAGAAATTAAGGCAGACACGTTATTCCATGGTAAATCGAAAGTGTGGCCTATTTCAGGCCAACCATCATCAGCTGCCGTCTTTATTGTACAGAAGACTTTACAATATATATTTATTATCACTATCAATCTTTCCCGTTATAATGTTGAAGGTTCCTTATTTCTTTATCCACGCATTCCCGTTGTTGAATAATAGTTATTTTCGGACGTATTTAATGATTTCTACTTCGTTTATGTGTATTTTTATTTGTTTTTGATCTAAGTCAGTCAGCCTTGTTCTAAGGAAATGGTTTTATCTAGCATAGACTCGGTTATAGAACAGGAGAGCATTTTTACATCTATTTGTATACTAGCAATATAGCCCGGCGTTGCTCGGGTGTAATGAAAGCTTTAAAACTAATCCATGGTCATACTCAAAGCTCATACTCTTTGGACGTTGGCACAAAAGACTAAAAAGCAATCGTTGTTTCCAGTTAAAACGAAACCGTAGACTGAAAGAAAAATGAATGGATGTAAGTCAAATTTTGATTTGCTGGTATCGATATCAAATAAGTTTTTTTCGTCGTAAACTGAATTTTGGAAGCTAAATAAGTCCTCTGAGTAAATGGTATCATGGCTGAGATTAAGAACTACAATTATACCTACTTAGAGCCAAACCCAGAAGCAAAAACTAAAATAAAAGTGCTGAAAAACTGATTTTGATCAGACCCGGTAGGATATCGGGGTATCGATTTCCAATATCGGAGTCAAATAAGCCATCCAAGGATAGAACTGCAACCTTGAAACTTCTGAATATCGTTTCTTATGTCTTTGTCTATGAGTGTATGAAACTTGATTAAAATCGAACCACTCCTTCTATAACCGGATTTTTTCGATTATCGATTTCCGATATTTATCTGGGGTACCTCGACACAAAACCTAGATAAGAACACTCGCAGACGCTTATAGTACAATTGTGTAAATTGTCAAGAAAATGGGTTCAGCCGTTTCGGAGTCTATAGGTAACGGGGACACACACACACACACACACACACACACACACACACACACACACACACACACACACACACACACACACAGTTCCATTTATAAATATGTTTAGAAATCTACATGTATGTTTATATTGCATGTTGCAGAATCAGTCTGTATTTGAGTTTGTGTTTGGAAGCATTCGAGAGTTTGGCATGCCTGTCTTCTTAATACAGTTACGACATTTCTGGGTTAATTTTTTAACTGTTTCGGTTTTTTTTTATTAAATCGCGAAATGAAACCCATCTTGAATGGCCATTCCTCTAGATCTTTTTGTAGTAATGCAGATGTCCCCATGTAATCTAGCTTTGTGTTTGATTTGTTTTTACTTTTCATCAATGACGTTCCTGATAGCATCCGTTCTTAACTCAATATGTTGATGACACAATTCTGTACTCCTGCCTAAGATCAAATCGGCAGCTGATCTAAAAAATTGACCTACAATCTGTTGTTAAATGGGGCAAGGAATGACTTGTTAATTTAAATTAATTTCCTCTCTATTAATCATCTGAAAGACCACTTTTCTATCCTTCATCTGTATGGCTGATGCTAACTTGCAGGAAAGTGACTCATGGCGTCTTCTCAGGCTAACGTTCTCTGTTGGAAATGAAGTGAAAAGATTGTATTGAATCAATTACTAGGTGTGTTGCTGAGAAACTTGGTTCAATGTGTCGTGTTAAACAATTTCTCTCTCCAGAATATATCATATATTATTGGTCCTGACCTGTCATCTCGGCTTCAGTCGGCTTCCCACTGCCATAATACAACTTCTCTGTGCCTTTTCTATAAACACTTACAAGCTAATTGTTCTGATGAATTTTTCTCTATGGTACTTAAACTTTAAGCATTTAAGCACAATACTACGATATGCATTGTGGTGCAATGTATGTCGACTAGAGTAAACAGAGAACTGAGTTCGAATTCCAGTCGAATTCGTTTCATTTACTTACGCACAAATACTCTTGGGAAAGGTCTGAATCCATCTCTTTTCCCTCAAGCTATGGGTTAAATAGCAGAACAGAGTGGGTTCTATAGCCTTGATTGGCAGCTACTCTACTGCAGAATGTAATGACAACCTGCCGCAGGAAAATCTTCTGTTTAGTCAGTCATGCATCGAAAGAGACATGATCGCCCAAACATGTATCACGTATGGTAATTAACTGACTGACTGAGTAAACTGGCGGCAAGGTTTCCTCATTTTACAGTAGAAATGATTAGATGTAACCGTAAGTTCTACCTTAGTGTTTTTTTTCTGACATATTTCTAGCTTGTCGGGCTCTCTACTGATTTCAAGATTTCATATCAATTTTGGTCTTCAAAAATTGAAATGAAATGACAATCGTTATTTTCTGTCTTCTTAATTCTTATTTTATTGTCCTCTCTCCTTCATAGATTTTTTTCATATTCTCTAGCACTAGGTAAATTATTGCGTTCTAATTGCTTTATTGCATTGCTTGGTGGCAATTATATAAAAATTCGGCTTTACATAATAACATCAACTTATTTATAATAGGAATTTTGTCTGTGTGTGTGTGCATGTGTGTGTCTGTGTCTGCGTTTGTGTGTGTGTGTGTGTGTGTGTGTGTGTGTCTGTTTGTGTGTGTGTCTGTAACCTATAGACTCCGAAACGGCTGAACCGATTTTCTTGAAAATTTACACAGTTGTACATTAAGCGTCTGCGAGTGTTCTTATCTAGGTTTTGTGTCGAGGAACCCCCGATAAATATCGAAAATCGATAATCGAAAAAATCGGGTTATAGAAGGAGTGATCAGATTTTAATCAAATTTGATACTCATTGACAAAGACATAAGAAACGATATTCAGAAGTTTCAAGGTTGCAGTTCTTACAATAGTGCAGTAAATCGATAATATATATATATAAAAGGCAAGATGTTTGTGTATGTGTCTGTTTATTTGCCTATATGTCTGTATTTTTTTCAGCCCTTTTATTTTAGTTTTTGCTTCGGGTTTGGCTCTAAGTAGGTATAATTGTAGTTCTTAGTCTCAGCCATGATACCATTTACTCAGAGGACTTATTTAGCCTTCAAAATTGAGTATACGACGAAAAAAACTTATTTGATATCGATACCAGGAAATCAAAATTTGACTTACATCCATTCATTTTTCTTTCAGTCTACGGTTTCGCTTTAACTTGAAACAACGATTGCTTTTTAGTCTTTCGTGCCAACGTCCAAAGAGTCTGAGCTCCAGGACCGTGGATTAGTTTTAAAGCTTTCATTACACCCGAGCAACGCAGGGCTATATTGCTAGTCTATTATAATAGTGAATGCAAGTACTGAACATCTGATATTTATAAAGCACATTTTAAACTGAGCCTCAAAGTTACTGAATCTATTCGCAGAATTTGGGAAGTGGAAAGAATTTAAGCAAATTCTGATTGTAATTAGCATCCACTGCTAGGTTGGGTCACTGTCGGGCTAGGAAGTTTATTTTCCGCCTGAATCCATCTTGCACATCTACAAATCAACCAACCGACCGTACATGGAATACTCTTGTCATATCTGGTCAGGCGCCCCTGCTGTTCGTCTCAGCGTTCTCGACAGGCTCCAAAGGACAATCTGTAATTTGACTGGTCCCGACCTGGAAACTCTATGACTCCAACCACTTTCTAATCGGTGAGATGTTGCTTCCTTCTGTCTCTTCTATAAATATTTTCATGGCTTCTGCTCTAACGAACTTAGGTCACTGGTGTTCCATCCACAAGAATATACTCGTCAACCAAACTGGCAACAAGGTACCACCCTTTTACAGTTAGATCAACCAAATGCAGGCGGCACTTCTACTTCATCAGCTTCTTTTCTAGCGCTTCCCGCCTGTGGAACTCCCTTCCATATATTTACTTTTCTTGACGGCTACAAACTCCAGGAATTTAAATGAAATGTCAATTCCCATCTCTTATCCACTTAACTCCAGTCCTTTCTACATCACCTCGTGCATCTTGTTCTTTTTCCTTCTCTCTACTTTTGTAACTGTCTTCACTACTGTGTTCACATCCTTTTCTTGTTTTTTCTCTTCCACCCACTGTTGCTGGTTCGTCTTTGTCTTCACTTTCATCCTGCCTAAAACTTTAACTCTCTTATGTAGCCCTCTGCACTTCAGTGGCGGTATCGCCTTGCTTGGGGTGAAATGATTTAAAAAATTTAGTTGAAGCGATTTACAGGTCAAGATTTGTCTATCGAAATAAAGTCAAGAAATGAACAACTATTATTTGTGTAGGGTTGTAGCTCCAACCAGACATCAGGTTCGTTCTCAAAAGGCGGCTTCTAGTCGAACAGTTGTGGTATAATAAATGCAAAATATTTCTTTATCCGGATCGTGACCAATGAAATGAAACCATGATGCGAAATTGTAGCAGTCGGCAAATTTTATTCCGTTGCAACCTTCTTAAAAAGGGCTGGCTGTAAACGAGCTAGAAAAAGTGATGAGGATCATGGTCTAACCGGCATGTTAACTTCCTTTCGCGTGGCGAGACAGCGATTCTCTGGCTTAGGCTGCTATGGACCACTGTCTTATAGAGAACAAACATTTTTGTACTGTCATATTTTGTCTGAAAAAGTCATTCTTCAAGTCAGCTCTACTCAGTTGTTTGACCTGGTTCTTGTCAGCTTTACCCAGCAGACGCTGGGTGTTTCGTGGATGTCCTTGGCCTTACACACTCGGCGGACCTCAAATCCATTGCTAAGTCCGCTGCTATGAAGGTCGGTTCTCTGTGCAGGGCCCGGAAGTTTTTCCCGTCTGAATCTATCCTGCCTATATATAAATCTACCATCCGCCCGTGTATTGAATACTGCTGCCACATCTGGTCGGGTGACTCTGCTACTCTCCCCGGGCTTCTTGACAAAATACACCGGAGAATCTGTAACGTGATCGATACTGACTTGGCGGACCGGCTGCAACCACTCTCTCACCGGCGTGACGTGGCTTCCCTGTGTCTCTTCTATAAGTATTTTCACGGCTTCTGCTCCGATGAACTTAGGTCATTGGTGCCGCCTAGGTACGAATTTACATGAGATACTAGATTAGCAATTAAGTCCCACCCTTTTATAGTGAAACAGATAAGATGTAACCGTAATTTCTACTCCAATAGCTTCTTTTCTCGCACTTCCTGCCTGTGGAATTCCCTTCCACATGCCTGCTTCCCCGACAGCTACAATCTCCAGGAGTTTAAATGTAAGGTCAATAGACACCTCCTAACACACTAACTTGCATCTATTCTCTCAAATACTCTCACCATCTAACCAACCCTCATTCTCGGTATCCTTACCCGTCTATCACCATTCTTCTGACATTTCCTATATCTAACCATCCTTTTCTCATCACTTCCCCGTCCCTCTGTAAGCCCCTACGCAATAGTGGCAGTGTAATGCCTTGCTCGGGGTGAAACGATTAAAAAAAATGTCGAACAGGAGATTTTATTTCATGCACTAAGATGTTTTAGCTAATTTTAACCGATTACGCTTGGCGTCTTTCGTAGTTACCCCAAATCCTGCAAGACAATATCAAAATAACAGACATCAAATGACTGAAAATAAAGGAAAATACGATCGAAGGAATCGACGTTTATGCCATGATCAGATCATCCAGTCAGTTGATCGCCATATGGCTGTCATCAGTGAGAAAAGCTTCTTGAATTTAAGATGGAATCGGAACTACGAATTGGAATAGCAATAAATGTTTTCCAAAGGCTAAGCAAAATATTAAGACAGAATAATTACGTTAGAAACAAAGCAAAGAATTCTGAACTTCGATGTAAAACCAATTCTTATAGACGATGAACTTTGGAGAATTTCTTGTCAAACGAAAAGAAGATTGGCGGCAACAAATATACGTTTCTTCAAAAGAACGCTGAGAAGACCATGCCTACGGTCATAACACCGGTTCATGTACGACGAACGAAGTTAAGCAACGTTGAATTTGCTCAGTAGCTAGATAGGTGACAACTCGAGAATACCAGGTACTGTAATCTTGAATGCAGAGTTGATGTAAAGGGCTTATGAACAAATCACATTGACACACCGGTTCCGTGCAATCACCGAAGTTAAGCAACATTGAGCCTTGTCAGTATCTGGATGGGTGACCACTTGGGAACACCAGGTACTGTAAGCTTTGTTACGCTGGTGGCGTAATGAATAATGGCTCAGTATTTTTTATGGAGAGCCGTGTTCCAGTTCTAGTTGGGATCGTTATATTCACTTGCAAATATCTTTGGAAAATATACGGATCCACCTTATCTCCCTATGTGTTAATTAGTCAAACTTGTATCACGTATGGCACTACTTAACTAACTGATCTCACGTTGGTGCGTAATCTAACGTAAGCGGAACAACAAAAAGATGATTAGAATTAAGACCCCATGAACTTACTTTCGTGCTTCAAACGTATTGATAAAGCTAATTTACTTCTTTTTCATTTGCCGTGTCTCTTCAGGACGTAGGCGATCATGGGCTTCTACTTGGTTCTATCTCTTGTCGCTCTCAATAATTTTTCTCCTGGTATCTCTCCCAAGCCCCGCTCCGTCAACCACTTGCTCAGACCTAACAAGTACGTCTCGCGCTGCTTTTCCCTGTCTCTTCTTCCATTTATCCAACCTGTGAGTATCAAGTTCTACAGACCTTCCTTCCTCATTACGTGTCCTAGGAACCTCATTTGTCTTTTCCTGATATTCATTATCAGTTTTTTTTTCGTTTGCATCCTTTCCAACACTTCATCTTTGCACACGTGCTCTGTCCATGGCGTCCTCAGCATCATTCTGTAAAACCACATTTCTGCCGCCTCAAGCCTTCAATCTGCGCCTGATGATCAGTCAGTCAGTTAAGTGATACACACTTCGGCGATTAAGTCTCTTTTGATCCATGACTAAGTAGGCAGATTGTCTGCCAAAGACCCTCTCTCTCTCTCTCTCTCTCTCAGTGTCTGCCACAGACTCTCTCTGTCAGTGTCTGCCACAGACTCTCTCTGTCAGTGTCTGCCACAGACTCTCTCTCTCTCTTTCTCAGTGTCTGCCACAGACTCTCTCTCTCTCTCAGTGTCTGTCACAGACTCCCTCTCTTTCTCTCGGTGTCTGCCACAGACTCTCTCTCTCTCTCAGTGTCTGCCACAGACTCTCTCTCTCTCTGTGTCTGCCACAGACTCTCTTTCTTTCTCTCTGTTTCTGCCACAGACTCTCTCTCGCTCAGTGTCTTCTACATACTCTCTCTCTCTCAGTGTCTACCACAGACTCTCTCTCTCTCTCTCTCTCTCTCTCTCAGTGTCTGCCACAGACTCTCTCTCTCTCTCTCGGGTCTACCCCAGACTCTCTCTCTCAGTGTCTGCCACAGACTCTCTCTCTCTCAGTGTCTGCTACAGACACTCTCTCTCTCTCTCTCAGTGTCTGCCACAGACTCTCCCTCTCTCTCTCAGTGTCTGTCACAGACTCTCTTTCTTTCTCTCAGTTTCTGCCACAGACTCTCTCTCTCTCGCTCTGTGTCTTCTACATACCCTCTCTCTCTCAGTGTCTACCACAGACTATCGCTCCCTCTCAGTGTCTACCACAGACTCTCTCTGTCAGTGTCTGCCACAGACTCTCTCTCTCTCTCTCAGTGTCTGCCACAGACTCTCTCTCTCAGTGTCTGCTACAGACTCTCTCTCTCTCTCTCTCTCTCTCTCTCTCTCAGTGTCTGCCACAGACTCTCTCTCTCTCTCTCTCTCAGTGTCTTTTCTGCTGTAGATTGGCTACCAACCAAGGATATAGAACCCAATTCTGCTATTTAACCCACAGCTGGAGGGAAAAGAGATGAATTCATACCTTTCCCAAGTGTAATTACACATAAGTGAGTACAACGAATTCAACTGGAATTTGAACGCAGCTCTCCGATTTCTCATTTCGATCTGATATTCAATGTACTTCAACGAACATCCGTGTCAAATAATGGAGAGCTAAACTGAACACCGTATGCATTGTGCTGGGAGTAGTTTTGTCCCAAACCACATAGTGCAACAAAATCAAAATATTACCCTAGGAACCGGGCAGTGTTCTTAAACAGCCTCATCAGATTATCTTATTATAATATACTTCTTATATATACTACCGGCCATAATTATTAGGCCACCCCAGTGTTTTAAAAAATGATGCATTTCATATTATTTTTTAGTATTTATTGCCAATGTTACGAAGATGCATTTATATATAAAAATAATATTAATAATGTATAAAAAGATATAGTAATAAATTCTATTGAGTCCTCAGTGTTATTCCAAGAAAGTTCTAATTCATGAATTAGTCGTAAAAATAAGGAAATTAGGAATAGAACGTTTTGGAAGATTGTAGAATGTTCCAGAGAGTTCGAAAGGTTCTAGAATTATGCAAATTAGGTGTTAGCCCCAGGTTTTGAGCAGTGAGTAGTTAGTTGATAGCAGGATGGGTTGACCTCTACAGCTCTGGTTAAGATTCAGCATGTATACGGCCGAAAGAATCTCTCTAAGTCGACAACAAAAACTAAAACTTGAAACAGTTGATAAAAGGATGTGCTGACCTCATCAGCACCGGTTTCGATTCAAGGAATTACATCCAGCCGAAAGAATCTAAGTCGACGACAAACTAAAACTTGAAAGTGTTGTTAAAAGGATTTGCTGTCATATCAACTCTGGTTAAGATTCAGGGATATATATCTAGCCGAGAGAATCTCACAGACAAAGTCCGAACAACTAAAATCTGAGAGAGAACCTCATGGAACTATCTGGGTAAATACATATTTTTGCCTCTCTCATTGACCCAGTTAATAATTAGTCTTATATACGCATTTAAGGATTTCCAAAAAGTATAACACTCAACTTCCCCACCAACTAAACTGGGTAAACATATTTGACACCTTCTCTCCCCTTCTCTTCCTCGTAACACTTCGCCGGGCAGTAGTAAACTATACGCTTTTTATATGAATTCCAAACTGTATATTTGTAAATATTTTTATCAAATGTTTTGTGAATTAAATATTTGTCTGTACTTTAACTCTGAGTTTTGGTCCATCATTTTTTTTATTTTTTACTTTTGCTACAATTAACAAGTAACACCAAGTACAGGAAAATTTCCCTAGAAACAAAGAAGAGAGTACTGGATTGCTACGTGATGTCAGTTCTTCAATATGGCAGTGAATGCTGGACAATATCATCAAAGATGAAGAAAAAACTTGAAGCAACTGAAATGTGGTCCTACAGAAGCATACTGGATATAAAGTGGGGGATCAGTTCCATATTACAAACAATATATAAACTGATCCCTCACTTTGTGGTCACAGCAGTTACTATACATTTATATTCCTGAGATCCAAAAGCACAAAGATGCATTTCAAGAGCTGAGTAGAGTATTAAGAGACAGGAAACTTTCACTAGAAACAAAGAAGAGAGTACTGGATTGCTATGATGTCAGTTCTTCAATACGGCAGTGAATGCTGGACAATATCATCGAAGATGAGAAAAAAACTTCAAGCGACGGAAATGTGGTTTTACAGAAGGATGCTGCGGATATCATGGGCCGAACATGTGAGCAATGATGAGGTTTTAGAAAGAATGGCATTGAAAGGAAAACTAATAGTGAGCATCAGAAAAACTAAAGTTCCTTGGACATGCAATGAGGAAGTGGGGCTTGGAGAACCTGATACTAACAGGCCAGATAGAAGGAAAAATAGACAGAAGGCAGCGGATAACATTTGAAGGGCCTGATCAGGTGGATGACGGAAAGGGGGTTGCGTGGAGTAACAGGAGAAAACATATTAAGACCCACCAGGGATAGGAAGACGTGGAAAGCCATGATCGCCTACGTCCTGAAAGGATAGGGCGCATAGAAGAAGAAGAAGAAGAAGAAGAAGAAGAAGAAGAAGAAGAAGAAGAAGAAGAATTGTAAATGAAAATAGAACGGTTCTTTTGTTAATACTGCACAATAGCATGTGCATCAAATTATTTATAAATATTTGATATTGCAGTTTCATCAATGAAAGAGGGAAGAAAATTTAGGGTGATTCGGACGAGTTCATCTTTGCTTCCTGCCTTGTTAAATTTTGCAAAGTATTAATAACAAAAGAACCATTCCATTTTTATTTAGAATTATCCATTTGGCTATAAATACTAAAAAAAGTATGAATAAATCATTTATTTAAAAAAAAAACTGGGGTGACCTTATAATTATGACGGTAGTATATATATATATATATATATATATATATATATATATAGAGAGAGAGAGAGAGAGAGAGAGAGAGAGAGAGAGCAAGTCCACAGGGTTCGATGGGTAAATTGTCGCTATTTTCCTTGTAAAATTTTGCAAAGTAATAATAACAAAAGAACCATTCTATTTTCATTTGGCAATGAATAGTATGAAATACATCATTTCTTTTAAAAAACTGTTGTGGCCTAATAATTATGGCCGGTAGTGTAATATCTATAGTGATTGGAATGTTTGTTTTTAATTTTCCAAACACTCCTAAAAATAATGTCAGAATAATAGAAGGCTAAATTGAATATGGAATGCATTGCGCTGGGTGTAGCTTCGCCCAACATTACAAGTTGCTTCAGAACCAAAATATTAACATGAGAACACAAGCCTCGTCAAATCAACGCTCGATTTGTATGGCGTCGAGCACGTCTAAACTGTCAATTATTTCATCGGGTCAGTGATTAAACTTTCCTGTGTGTTAGTATTTTGCTCATCTTCTGGAACGCGTCCTTTAACACACAGGAAAATCTCAATAGAAACGAAGAAAAGAGTGCTAGACTGCTACGTGATGTCAGTTCTTCAATACGGCTGTGAATGCTGGACAATATCATCGAAAATGAGGACAAAACTGGAAGCAGCCGAAATGTAGTTCTACAGAAGGATGCTACGATTTCGTGAACTGAGCATGCAAGCAAAGAGGAGGTGTTGGAAAGAATGGCAACAAAAAGGAAATTGATGCTGAGCATCAGGAAGAGACAACTGAAGTTCCTGGGACATGCAATGAGGAAAGACAGCCTGGAGAACCTGATACTGACTGGACAGATAGAAGGAAGGAGAGACAGAGGAAGGCAGCGGATAACATATTTTCAGGGTCTGATCAGGTGGATGACGGAACGGGGGTTCCCAGGAGCAACAGGAGCAAACATACTAAGAGCTACAAGGGATAGAGAGACGTGGAGAACCATGATCGCCTACGTCCTGAAGGGACAGGGCACATAGAAGAAGAAGATATATGCCAACTGCTTATAAGAAATAATAATCTGGATATAAAGTGGGGGATCAAGTCTATATTATATTCAATATATAAACAGATTTTTTTATGGCCATGCTAGTTTCTATGCATATATATTCTAGATTTATGGGCTTGGGCTAGTGGATGGCAGAGCGGGGTTTTGGTGGTGTAACAGGAGAAGGCGTGCTAAGAGCCACCAGGGATAGGGAATCGTGGAAAGCCATGATCGCCTACGTCCTGAAGGGACAGGGCACATAGAAGAAGAAGACGAAGTGTTGAAAGTCAATGCCTTTATTATATCATTATTTTCCCAGCGATTTACATGCCCTCCCATTTTAGTTGCCTTCAAGGGATGTCGATTTTGTTATTTAGTGGAAATTTTTGTAATTCTGTAGCGCCAGTCTATAATAACTGACGAAGGCTTGACTCTTTTTTTTTAAACTTCGAGGATTCTTTCGCTTAAATTAAAGTTTCTTCTTCTTCTTCTTCTTCTTCTTCTATGTGCCCTGTCCCTTCAGGACGTAGGCGATCATGGTTCTCCACGCCTCCCTATCCCTTGTGGCTCTTAGTATGTTTGCTCCTGTTGCTCCTGGCAACCCCCGTTCCGTCATCCACCTGATCAGACCCTGCAAATATGTTATCCGCTGCCTTCCTCTGTCTCTCTTTCCTTCTATCTGACCAGTCAGTATCAGGTTCTCCAGGCTCTCTTTCCTCATTGCATGTCCCAGGAACTTCAGTTGTCTCTTCCTGATGCTCAGCATCAATTTCCTTTTGTTGCCATTCTTTCCAACACCTCCTCGTTGCTTGCATGCTCAGTCCACGATATCCGTAGCATCCTTTTGTAGAACCACATTTCGGCCGCTTCCAGTTTTGTCCTCATTTTTGATGATATTGTCCAGCATTCACTGCCGTATTGAAGAACTGACATCACGTAGCAGTCTAGCACTCTTTTCTTCGTTTCTATTGAGATTTTCCTGTGTGTTAGTATTTTGCTCATCTTCTGGAACGCGTCCTTTGCCATGCCAATTCGCCTTCGGATCTCCGTGTCGCACTTTCCATCTTCTGTTAGAACACTTCCTAGGTACTTAAATTTTTGTACTTGCTTGATTCTGTTATCCTCCACCTGTATTTGGCATTTTGGGTTGTATCTTTTGCTGGTGACCATGCACTCAGTTTTCTTAAAGTTTATTTGTAGTCCCTTCTTGTCACTCTCCGCTGCTACTTTCTGCATGAGGTCTAGTAGTTTCCTTTCCGTGTCCGCAATCAGCACTGTGTCGTCCGCATACCTTATGTTGTTCAGGTTGTGGCCTCCAATAACAAATCCTGGCGTGTCATCTAGGGTCCTCAAAATATTCTCGTTGTATAGGTTGAGCAAATCCGGTGAAAAGACACATCCTTGTCTTACGCCTTTTTCTATCTTTGTGTATCTACTGAAGTCGTTATCTGTACGTATGCAGGCCGTTTGCAGTCAATAGAGATTCTTGATTATTCTTATGTCTTTCCCGAAAATGTCGAGGCTGCCTAGCATCTCCCTCAATTCTTTGTGTCGTATTTTGTCGAATGCTTTCGCGTAGTCAATGAAGAATAGGTACAAGTCTTTCTTCATTTGTAATGCCCTTTCAGAGAGCATCCTAATCATGAATATGACGTTCCTTGTTCCAGTGTCTTTGACGAACCCGCATTGTTCCTGCCCTATCTCTGGCCTGATTCTGCTTCTCGCTCTATTCATCAGGATTCTGACAAAAGGTTAGGAAGGAAACTTTCATCAATACTAAAACGAGTGTTAAGAGTTATTGAACTCGAAAAGTTCAAAGTATTTTTCTTGTTTTCGATATTTTTAAATTTAATTTATTATATTAGTGGATAGATTCTTTTGATTAGATAATCCGTATATTTATTAAAAAGTATTTTTTTCGACATTCTTTAATCTAATTTAGTCCATGGGGTAATTTTATTGTTTAAACGTTATTTTAATGGATAGATTTGTATTATTAGACACTCCTTTTATTTAATAATGAGTATAATTATTTAATTTCGACACTCTTTAATTTGATTTAGTACATAATTACGTACGTTATTTTAATGGATAGATTTAGACTCTCCGTTTATTTAACAAAGAGTCAGTCAGTTGAGCGCAATACGTGATGCACGCTTTGGGCGATCATGTCTCAAAACTGGGTAGAAGATTATTTCGCAGTAGGTTGCCATTGATTTCTGCGATAGACTGGTTACCAGCCAAGTCTACAGAACTTAATCTGTCCTATTATTTAACCCATAAAGGAGACAAATTTTCCAAGGTTATTTGCGCGTAAGTAAATGCAAGGAATTCAACTGGAATTCGAACTCGGCTCCACGGTTTGTCGTTCCGAGTCGTTATTCACTGCACCACAACGAACGTAAGTATATTTACTTATTTATTTTCGACATTCTTTAATTTAATTTCGTACACGAGGTAATTTTATTACTTCAACGTTATTTTAGTGGATACATATATATTATTAGACACACCATTTATTTAATATAGATTATATTTATTTATTTTCGACATTCAATAATTTAATTTAGTATATGGGGTCATTTTATTGCTTAAACGCTATTTTATTGGATATACTTATATTATTAGATATTCCGTTTATTTAATAGAGAGTATATTTTTATTTTCGACATCTTTAATTTTTAATTTAGCATATGAGATAAACTCAAATGATTAGATGCTATGTTTATTTAATAAAGAGTATATTTGTTTATTTTCGACATTTTTTTATTTGATTTAGTATATGAGGTAATTTTATGGCTTAAACGTTATTTTTAATAAATAGACTCATGGGACACGATAACTAGGCGTATATTAAGGTGCTTTGTAAAATATGTATTTTATTACAATAGATTAAAATAGAAAATGGTTAAGAATAGAAAATAGTTTAAAAACATATTTAACAAAAGTGAAAAAGAAGAGGAAAATAAATAAATAAACGCCTTTTCTTTTATGAGGAAAATTGTGGAAGAGACAAGGGTATCCGATTACTGTTTTAAATCCTACCACTCTTCCGGTAAATATTTGACTCGGTGATTTAATGTGATAAAGAGATAAAGTTCGGGAGGTGGGTTTTTGAATGACCAGGTCAAAGGCTGTCTTTTACTGTATCTTGACCACACATTAAGAATTTTCCGGGGGAAGCTTTATTAAGATAAAAAAAAGATAACTGAAATTTCGGACTCACAGTCGCCAATGTTTATCACCGGTGGTCTAAAGCATTTCCGGATTTCCGGATTTCCGGATCAATTTTAAATAAATTCAGGTAATTTTTCCGAGTCAGATTAGTAGAGTAGAGGAGAGTGGGAGAGTCAGTTAAGTGAGTCATTTGAGTGAAGTGAACCTCCGTTCGTCTTGTTTCGGTCGGTTCGGATTTGTTGATCTCCATTAATTAGAGTTAGAGCTGTGTGTCACATTCGCCTGTCCCAACCGAAAAGGCTAACTCTAAACGAAATAAAGCATCCTTTCAACTCATCCAAGTTGTGGAAGTTCATTCCTTATAGTTTAATCTTGTACCCCCAGCTGTTCGGCCGACATTTTCAACAAACTCCCGGCAAACATCACAGCGTGGAGAACGGCCGCCGGAGAAATTGTTCGGACAGTCCGTTGGGGTGTTACACTCATATGATTAGATGCTCTGTTTATTTTCGGCATTCTTTAATTTATATGAGGTAATTTTATTGCTTAAACATTATTTTAGTAGATGGATTTGTATTTTTAAACACTCCATTTATTTAATAAAGTGTATATTTATTTATTTATTCACCTACTGGCTTGAATATCGAGAAATTTTATAAGAGAAAAAAAATGCACTCCCCGGCAGGGTTCAAACCTACGTCCCCATAAAGAAAGCCAACAACAGAACTGACATGCTTTAATTTCTCGGCTAGAGATTGCAGCGATCATTAAACAAAGCTGAATAATGACTTTAAACACACATTTTCTCTGACACTTGAAATATGCTCAGTTTAGTATTGTAACGTAAACAAAGTAATTTCTAAAGAAAGGGACGCTTGCACTAGGGGTAGTTTTTTGTCCAAACCACAAAATGTAACGAAACCAAAATATCACCCTAAGAAACTCGGATCGTGCTTTAACTAGCCTCATTAGATGGAGACTTTCATATGCATGATGCAAAACTCGCTCAGTAATATCTAAACTGTATGTAACCTTCTCAGAATATCTTATCAAACACACACACACACACACACACACACACACACACACACACACACACACACACACACACACACACACACACACACACACACACATACACACACACACACACACACACACACACACACACACACACACACACAAATACATACACACATACACACACACAAACACACACACAAACACACACACACATACACACACACACACACACACACACACACACACACACACACACACACACACAATACCCACACACAAACACACACACACACAAACACACACACACATACACACACATACACACACACACAAACACACACACACACAAACACACACACACAAACACACACACACATACACACACACAAACACACACACACACAAACACACACACACACATACACAACACACACACACACACACACACACACACACACACACACACACACACACACACACACACACACACATATATATATATATATATATATACTCAATTATGATCTGAGATTAAGGACAGGATGGTTAAATAAAAAGAAGACAAGAGGAAAACTGAGTAACGGGGATAAAATGTTTAGGTCAGACTTAAACAATATTAAGTCCTACTCTGTATCGAGCACTCTTTATAAAAGTAATTGCTTGAACAGTGGGTTTTTAATCTAAGTGTTCTTCCACTTTTTTGTACTCTCTCTCTCTCTTTCTTTCTCTCTCTCTCACTCTCTCTCTCTCTCTATATATATATATATATATTGCACAGTACTGTGCAAAAGTATTAAGACAAGAAATATTTTATCTTTTATTGAGGCATAGTGACAGAAAATAAATTTAATTAAAGTATTTTTTTATTTACTCAACACATGCATTAGGAAAAAATACTTGTTACAAAATGAATTTAATATTTAGTATAGCAGCCGTTTGCTTTGATCACAGCCTTCATTCTGACATCGCAAGCTACTTCAATATATCTAATGATATCACCTGCTAAGCAGTTTGTATTTGTTCCCAAAGTGTGTCTTGCGAAGTAACATTAGATTTCTCAATTCGAGAGGGGAAATAAGAAAAAAGTCAGTCATATCCAAGGATAATAGAATAATGAGTAGTTTCAAAATAACTTGTTTAATAGAAAATGGGAAAAATTAAATATAACTTCTTTTTAATACATTTCATTTACACCTACTTTTAAATAATCAATATTTATTAGCAATTTACTTGGCTTTTCACCCTGTATTTGAATTTCGGTGAGGTTTTTAGGAAAATCACCCCGTGTCTTAATACTTTTGCACACTACCGATAGTGTGCAAAAGTGTTAGGACGGGAGTAATTTTAAACTTTATTTTGATGCCTCATAAAAGATAAAATAATTCGTGTCCTAATACTTTTGCACAGTACTATATATATATACACACATAAGAAAACCTCTGTCAATGCTAGAAAGACCTACAAGAGTGAGAAGCCTATTTTCTTAAAAACCGAGAAATATTTTATTAGTTTCAAGCGACAGTAAAATCAACTACTCGCTCAATGAATGCCGAATATTTTCTTATAAGTAAACGGCTAAAATTACAATTACCATTGCCATTAGAGGTGAGGCGAACAGGTACTACACTTTGATCACACCCCGATGGCCAGGAAGTGAACAAAACCATAAATGGAGTGCCACTGGCATGTCGGCCAATGAAAAATCGTGTTTTAAGTAAGAACTAACAATTATGAGGTCATGGCGCTTTCGTTGGAAGGAAACCGCACGCGACACATCCTTGCAGAAGGTTGAAATGACCAAAACCTCTTAAAAAATCAATAAATAAAAACAAAATATCCGAGAATGCAATATGACCAAAATACGTTGTTGCGTTTTACTTATTTGGTTGGAATAAAGATTAACATATACAAAAAGATAGGAAATCGTGGAGAGCCATTATCGCAACTGAAAAACAAAGAAGCACATAATTACCTGTGTGGCCTAATACAATGGGCAGCTGTTATAACAACCGTTGGTTTTATGATCGTACCACCGCAGATATGTTGCCAACCACCCCAATGTTTTCGTTGTATCGTAACTTGCCATGGCCATCGACCCCGTGGAGCTATGTGGCCGCCGTAAATGTGTTGCTTAATGTGAGGAAACACTTTTTCCATGAAGTGATCTAGTTTTGCTTGCTGCGAAGGTGTAGCTTTTTCCTCAGAGGTCGATGAATGCATCACAGAACGTTCTGTGGTATTTCTTAAAGTGTTGAAAATATCTGCAATCTGATGCTGTTTTGTCGATCGACGTTCAGCCAAAACTTTCGACGGAGTCGCAGGTTGTATTTCGGTCCGTTTCTTCGATGATGTTGGCTTGTCAAATTGATAGTTTGGTGTCACTGATCTGTGTTCCTTTGACACTGTTTTAGATCTCCAGATTTTGTCGGTGGCGTTTATTCTCGGTTGAAACTTCTCTTGGCTTATAAGTGTCCAATGTTTCATTAACGGAGACATTTTGAATGTAGAAATATTTGTTTTGTTCATTGCGTGACGTTCATCTGACAATGTAAGTTTCCCATGGTTCATTTTCGTAGACGATTCACGTTTTGTCGCTTTTCTATTTCTAGCTCTGAACTTTAGTCTAGTTGGGGTTGTTTGTTTCCAAGATGTGAGTTTCAATTCACCCATCTTTGTTGAGGGGGACAATCCAGACAGACCATTGACAGCTTTGAGTGTGACAAACGAAGACAAAGCAGTTGGGACTAACTTGGTAGTATTTTTAGTTGATATTGGAGATTTAATTAAGTTATTCAAGTATGTTATTGTTTGAATTTTTGTCTTTCTTTTTTGAAATCCTAAAACTGGATCGGTAGCCGCAGGATTGGCGTGTGATTCCGATATGTGACTTTGACGTGATTTACTCAATGAAGGTCGTGAGCGTCTTGTCTTATTCAGCTGTGTTTCACGGAGTTTGAAAGAATGGTATGACACGTGATCTAAACCTGGAGACTTCACCGGAATAGACCTTTTTATTCTGTAACCTAAATCTTCACAGCTCAAACAGTTTAATATGTCATGGTAACTTTCTGGGAGTTCATCCCCGTGATCGATAGCTTGTTCAGCTATCGGCAGGATAACCGGTTCCACAATAGGGTGTACGTCTGTGTGAACTATGTGTTTATCGATCGGTGGCCGCGGATGTTTCAAATGTGGCGAAATCATGACATGCAGATGTAACCCAACACGAATCGGTCGATGCGTAGGTTTGCGTGCAAACAGCGCATTCTTTGTGTGTAAACCGTTTTTAATGTTCCCGCTTAATAAACCTGTTTTTATTTGTCCACTTCCCAGAATACTTTGAAGCGGCACTTGACCCCCAATATGTTTGCCTCTGAAGCGACCAAGTGCACCATTCTTCAATAATATATTAACCTGTACCCCATTCCCTCGGTATCCTTTGACGCTTTTTCTGCTGTCACTGATTCCTTTTAAAATACCTCTGCTTTTAGGCAATATATCTAATTGCCAACCATTCTTTGCAACAGAACCATGGCTTAGTGATTTACCAATTTTTGAGGATCCAATTCCGTGCAATGGAATTTTATATTTTGCGACAATTTTATTTTTAATCACTGGTAAGAAGATACGGTGATATTGTTTTTGTCGCGGCAAAAAAGACATTTGGCCGCCATATTGTTTTCTTACGGTTTGACTTCTTCCAAGTGATATCTGTCCACCTGAACCTAGCCTCTTTATGTGTTGTGAAGAAAGAATCGCCCCACCTTGTCCGAATGGCTGCCTAAATGTTTGCCCTCCTAAATCTTTATTAAATATTCCTCCCATAAGCGTCACATGCTTCCTTGGAAAGGCGAGCACACCGGTTTTTCTAAATTGGTTTCGTAGTCCCATTTTACCCGCAGTCATTCCTATTCTTAGACTTGAAGGCGTAATCGAACCACCTCTTCCAAGTTTACTTAGTATTTTTCTACCCCCACCCAGTCTCATTCTTTTCCTTGAAGACTTAATCCATCCACCCCTTGCAAAATTTCTGGGTATTCCACTCACCGTGCTCAGTCTCATTCTTTTTATTGAGGACGTAATCAGTCCTCCTCCTCCAAATTTTCTGAGCATCTCAGCATCACCACCACCACCACCACCAAGCCTCATTCTTTTTCTTGAAGACGTGATTAATCCACCTCCTCCAAATGTTCTGAGTACACCGCCACCTCCACCTAGCCTAATTCTTTTACTTGAAGACATAATCGATCCACCGCCTCCAAGTTTTCTGTGTAAACGTCTACCTCCAATGCGTCTCATTCCTTTTCTTGAAAATGCAATCGATCTCCCCCCTCCAAATTTTGTGAGTCTCCCGCTACCCCCACCCATTCTCATTCCTTTTATTGAAGATATCCTCGATCTCCCCCTCCCAATTTTGTGAGTCTCCCGCTACCCCCACCAATTCTCATTCCTTTTCTTAAAGATACCATCGATCTCCCCCTCCAAATTTTGTGAGTCTCCCGCTACCCCCACCCATTCTCATTCCTTTTATTGAAGATATCCTCGATCTCCCCCCTCCCAATTTTGTGAGTCTCCCGCTACCCCCACCAATTCGCATTCCTTTTCTTAAAGATACCATCGATCTCCCCCCTCCAAATTTTGTGAGTCTCCCGCTACCCCCACCCATTCTCATTCCTTTTATTGAAGATATCCTCGATCTCCCCCCTCCCAATTTTGTGAGTCTCCCGCTACCCCCACCAATTCTCATTCCTTTTCTTAAAGATACCATAGAACTCCCCCCGCCCAATTTTATGAGTCTCCCGCTACCCCCACCCATTCTCATTCCTTTTATTGAAGATATCCTCGATCTCCCCCTCCCAATTTTGTGAGTCTCCCGCTACCCCCACCCATTCTCATACCTTTCATCGAAGATATCATCGATCTCCCCCCTCCCAATTTTCTAAGTTTCCCGCTACCCCCACCCATTCTCATTCCTTTTCTTAAAGATACCATCGATCTCCCCCCTCCAAATTTTGTGAGTCTTCCGCTACCACCACCCATTCTCATTCCTTTTCTTAAAGATACCATCGATCTCCCCCCTCCTAATTTTGTGAGTCTCCCGCTACCACCACCCATTCTCATTCCTTTTCTTAAAGATACCATCGATCTCCCCCCTCCCAATTTTATGAGTCTCCCGCTACCACCACCCATTCTCATTCCTTTTCTTAAAGATACCATCGATCTCCCCCCCTCCAAATTTTGAGAGTCTCCCGCTACCTCCACCCATTCTCATTCCTTTTCTTGCAGAACTTAAAGATAACATCGATCTCCCCCTCCAAATTTTGTGAGTCTCCCGCTACCCCCACCCATTCTCATTCCTTTTCTTGAAGAACTTAAAGATACCATCGATCTCCCCACTCCAAATTTTGAGAGTCTCCCGCTACCTCCACCCATTCTCATTCCTTTTCTTGAAGAACTTAAAGATACCATCGATCTCCCCCTCCAAATTTTGTGAGTCTCCCGCTACCCCCACCCATTCTCATTCCTTTTCTTGAAGAACTTAAAGATACCATCGATCTCCCCCCTCCAAATTTTGAGAGTCTTCCGCTACCACCACCCATTCTCATTCCTTTTCTTAAAGATATCATCGATCTCCCTCCTCCCAATTTTATGAGTCTCCCGCTACCCCCACCCATTCTCATTCCTTTTCTTGAAGAACTTAAAGATACCATCGATCTCCCCCCTCCCAATTTTGTGAGTCTCCCGCTCCCCCCACCCATTCTCATTCCTTTTCTTGAAGAACTTAAAGATACCATCGATCTCCCCCCGCCAAATTTTGTGAGTCTCCCGCTACCCCCACCCATTCTCATTCCTTTTCTTGAAGAACTGACCAATCCACCACCTCCAAAATTACTTCTACCCCGCATCAGAAATTTCTTTGACGATACCTTTATTTTACTTTGGCCAAAACTCCTTCCTGCATTCTTTCCGTTAACTAGCCTCCTTACGTCCCTAGTATGCTGATGTCTTCCATGTCTCCACCCATTCATTTGCTGATTTGCTGTTCGCCACCATCTTCCCAATTTTTCCAAATACGTTTTGCCTGATTCTGCCTGGAAATGTCATTTTTCCAGGATTATATATATTTAAATTGCGTGAACGACCATCATTTTGCAATAGATTTTTCATGTGGGTATGTCTTCTGTGCAATGCCTGTGGACCAAAACGTTTAAACCACTGAGGCACTACAGTACTGAATTTTCCTACCAATCTTACATCTGTAAGACCAAATTTCATATTTCTAAAAGGGTTCATATTTATTTGCCAACTTTTACCAAAACCCGAACGCCTACTTCTGCGAGATCTTCTGCTGTTTGTCCTTCCCTTGATCAAAACCTTTTGGAAACCTCGTGGCATAAACCCTCCTACAAACCCTGTGCTTTTTAGATGTATATGCCCACCCTTACGAATACCCAGTTGTCCATGTCTTCTATTTTTCCGTGGTTTTATATGGATGTGTCCACCCCTACGGAAACCTCGTCGTCCAAATATTCTACCCGTTCCTGTTCTTATTGTATTTATGTCTCCTCCCTTTTGGGGACCCAATGACCCATATCCTATGTGCCATTGTTCGGGATATCTTCGTTGTTTGTAATTTCTACCATACAGTGATCTGATATGCATATGCCCACCTTTGCGAAAACCTCTTGGACCAAAAAGTCTGCCTATGGTTGGGGTTAAATGATTGTGTCCAATGTGGCTTAAACTTCTCGGTCCATATCCTCTGGGTAGTCGTTGTGCTACATGCTGGTTACCAATGTAACCTAAAACTCTTGGTCTATATCTTCTGCCTATTCGAAGTTTTAAATGATTGTGTCCAATGTGGACTGAACCCCTAGGTCTATATCCTCTGCCTATCCAAGGTGTTATATGGTTGCGACCAGTGTAGCCTAAACCACTTGATCCATATTCTATGCCCGTCTTAGGTGTTATATGTTGGTGATTAATATGGCCTGAAACTCTTACTTCATATTCTCTACCTATCCGAGGTGTAATATGATTGTGACTATGGTGGCCAAAAACTCTCGATCCATATTCTCTGCCTAATCGAGGTTTTAAATGATTGTGGCCAATGTGACCTGAACCTTTTGGTCTATATCCTCTGCCTATCCAAGGTGTTATATGTTGGTGATTAATATGGCCTGAAACTCTTACTTCATATCCTCTGCCTATCTGAGGTGTTATATGATTGTGACCAATGTGGCCAAAATCTCTCGATCCATATTCTCTGCCTAATCGAGGTTTTAAATGATTGTGGCCAATGTGACCTGAACTTTTTGGTCTATAACCTCTGCCTATCCAAGGTGTTATATGTTGGTGATTAATATGGCCTGAAACTTTTACTTCATATCCTCTGCCTATCTGAGGTGTAATATGATTGTGACCAATGTGGCCTAAAACTCTTGATCCGTATTCCTTGCCTATCTTCGGCGTTATATGACTTCGACCAATAGAGCCTAAACCTCTTGGTCCATACTCTTTGCCTGTCTTAGATGTTATATGTTGTCTATATACTCTGCCTAACCTACGTGTTATATGCTGGTGACCAATGTGGCCTAAATCGCTTGGTCTATATCCTCTGTCTATTTGAGGTGTTATATGATTGTGACCAATGTGGCCTAAACCTCTTGGTCTGTGATCTCTGCCTAATATAGGTGTTACATGATTGAGACCAATATGGCTTAAACCACTTGGTTCATATCCTCTGTTTATTTGAGGTGTTATATGACTGTGACCAATGTGGCCTAAACCTCTTAATCTGTGATCTCCGCCTGTCCTAGGATTTATATGTTGGTGACCAATGTGGCCTAAATTTCTTGGTCTATATCCTCTGCCTATTCGAGGGGTTATTTGTTGGTAACCAATGTGGCTTAAATCTTTTGCTATGTATCTTCTGCTAATTCTGGGTGTTATATAATTGTGACCAATGTGTCCTGAACCTTTAGATCTATACCCACTGCCTATCTGAGATGTTATATGTTGGTGTCCAATGTAGCCTAACTCTCTTGGCTTGTATCCTTTGCCTATAGAGGATGTTATATGTTGGTGACCAATGTGTTCTAAACCTCTTGGTCTATATCCTCTGCCAATTCGAGGTGTTATATGCTGATAACCAATGTGTCCTAAACCTCTCGGTTTATATTCTCTGCCTGTTCGAGTTGTTATATGCTGGTGACCAATGTGTTCTAAACCTCTTGGTCTATATCCTCTGCCAATTCGAGGTGTTATATGCTGGTGACCAATGTGTCCTAAACCTCTTGGTTTATATTCTCTGCCTGTTCGAGTTGTTATATGCTGCTGACCAATGTGTTCTAAGCCTCTTGGTCTATACCCTCTGCCAATTTGAGGTGTTATATGCTGGTGACCAATGTGTTCTAAACCTCTTGGTCTATATCCTCTGCCTGTTCGAGTTGTTATATGCTGGTGACCAATGTGTTCTACACCTCTTGGTCTATATCCTCTGCCAATTCGAGGTGTTATATGTTGGTGACCAATGTGTTCTACACCTCTTGGTCTATATCCTCTGCCAATTCGAGGTGTTATATGTTGGTGACCAATGTGTCTTAAACCTCTTGGTTTATATCCTCTGCCTGTTTGAGTTGTTATATGCTGGTGACCAATGTGTTCTAAACCTCTTGGTCTATACCCTCTGCCAATTTGAGCTGTTATATGTTGGTGACTAATGTGTTCTAAACCTCTTGGTCTATATCCTCTGCCTGTTCGAGTTGTTATATGTTGGTGACCAATGTGTTCTAAACCTCTTGGTCTATATCCTCTGCCTATTCGAGTTGTTATATGCTGGTGATCAATGTGTTCTAAACCTCTTGGTCTATACCCTCTGCCAATTCGAGCTGTTATATGTTGGTCACTAATGTGTTCTAAACCTCTTGGTCTATATCCTCTGCCTATTCGAGTTGTTATATGCTGGTGACCAATGTGTTCTAAACCTCTTGGTCTATATCCTCTGCCTATTCGAGTTGTTATATGTTGGTGACCAATGTGTTCTAAACCTCTTGGTCTATATCCTCTGCCTATTCGAGTTGTTATATGTTGGTGACCAATGTGTTCTAAACCTCTTGGTCTATATCCTCTGCCAATTCGAGTTGTTATATGTTGGTGACCAATGTGTTCTAAACCTCTTGGTCTATATCCTCTGCCTGTTCGAGTTGTTATATGTTGGTGACCAATGTGTTCTACACCTCTTGGTCTATATCCTCTGCCAATTCGAGTTGTTATATGCTGGTGACCAATGTGTTCTAAACCTCTTGGTTTATATTCTCTGCCTGTTCGAGTTGTTATATGCTGCTGACCAATGTGTTCTAAGCCTCTTGGTCTATATCCTCTGCCAATTCGAGCTGTTATATGTTGGTGACCAATGTGTTCTAAACCTCTTGGTCTATATCCTCTGCCTGTTCGAGTTGTTATATGTTGGTGACCAATGTGTTCTACACCTCTTGGTCTATATCCTCTGCCTATTCGAGTTGTTATATGCTGGTGACCAATGTGTTCTAAACCTCTTGGTCTATATCCTCTGCCTGTTCGAGTTGTTATATGTTGGTGACCAATGTGTTCTACACCTCTTGGTCTATATCCTCTGCCAATTCGAGTTGTTATATGCTGGTGACCAATGTGGCTTGAACCTCTTGGTATATATCTTCTACCTATTTGAGGTTTTATATGATTGTGACCAATGTGTCCTAACCCTCTTTGTGTATGTCCCCTCTCTAGCTGAAGTGTTATTTGTTGGTGAGCAATGTGTCCTAAACCACTTGGTTCATATCTTCTGCCTATCACATGCCTTGGTCTGAATGATTCATATCTATGTTTAGGTATTCTATCAGTTTTCCCTCCCATTATGTTTTTCATTTGTATTCCCATATGCCCTTTACCCTTTATAAAAATACGAAATACACCTGGCTTTTCATTGTCTATGTTTTTTCCAATGGTCTCCCCATGCAGACCTATTGGTTTCCCCACTACCGGTTCTTGAAGGAAATCACCGACATGTAAATGGCCTTTGTCCCGAATATGAACCATGCTTATATCCTTATTTATTCGTCTTCCATGGGGCAAAAATAAGCGGCCGCTATGTAAGTTTAATTTTTCTCGTGGTTCATCATTCGCTGACATAAATCCTTCAGCGTTATGCAAACTCCTTGTTTCTAACCCACCCGTGTTAAGCGTCAGCATCGGTGCCCGGTTGTGCAATCGGGGTATTCCTATTTGACCTCCATTATGCTCTGCTAATTGTCCGCCGAGATGTAAATTCGAGGATTGCAATTGTCCTTCATAATAAGATGACCCATGTCCGAGATTATGTAGCTTTTCCATTTCTGTTTCCCCCCTATTTCGAATATTTACGGATCTATCATGGTGTAACTGCTCGGCTAGTAATTCTCCCCCATGATGAACTAATTCGTGTTCGAGGTGGCGTAATTTTGATGACCCTGGTTGCATTGCACTATGCAATGCTAAATGTCCATGATGATGCAGTTTCTCTGCTAGCATATCAGCTCCCCGATTAAGCAACGCGTTTTTAAGTATTCGCCAGTCGTGTGCTCCTGTTTGCTGATTATTGTTTAATATCATCTGCTGGTGACGAATATGCGGTGTAATTTGTCTCTGTCCGCCATTGTATAGGGACATGTATCTTCCATGATGGCTATTAGTTATTTTCCCTTGTTTTTTATTATTCTTTTGTGCTTTTTTTCCATCGGAGATATGCCTATTTCTTATTTTCGTATGTATTCCCATGTACTTTCCGCTCGATAAATGTTTCTTTTCGTTATGTTTCCTTTTTGTCGATAATTTCCTTTCGATCTTTTTTCTTCTTTGTTCTTTCTTTGAACGGTGAAGATTGTCGAATGTCCGGCTGTTTTTCCTGTCGTGCACGCCTTGTAATTTTACTCTATGTAACGGCCGTGGTCTCTGTATTTTAAATCTCTGTCTTATTATCTTCCCTCCACGATTTTCCTTGCTCTTAGTCAGCTGACCGATTATGTGACGAAATTGTTTCCCTTTCGCTATCCCTTTGTGAGGTTTAATTTTTAATCTTCTGTTCGTTATCAAGTGTTTTCGACGACGCAACAAATCGATGTGTTTTCGATCTTGGCTTTTTGCGAGCAAACTCTTTGCCTTCAACCTCGCTTTGGTGGCCCCTTTCCTGTCGGGGTACCGCGGAATTTGTATCGGGATCCGATCTCCTTTGACGTGATTGGATGCTTTCAGGTATTTATTTCTTGATCGAACGTATTGAAGTATGTGTGATTTCTTAGACGGGGCATGCACTTGCGACATTGGTTTCTTTGAAATTGCCGAAGTTGACAATATGTGATTTCTAACCGGCTGGAAATCTAGTTCTTTCCTCTTCATCCTCTGCCAAATTGGTCGAGTTGTAGTCCAAGTTGGCCTTTCTCCATGACCAAATCGAATTTTGGCTGTTAACGCCTCCGAATCGAAATCTGGAAAATGTGAAAATAGACAATTATTAAAAGCTTGTTTATACTCTCTACAAATGGAATATTTTCCATTGCATGAATGGTTATACCGACACATTCTAATAAACTGCAATAAATTGTGATAAGAAACGCGGGATTAATTCTATTACTCCACACACGTCTACATACACACACGCGCAAACACACACATACGCAAACACACACACAGCGGCATAACTACCATCACACACTTCTTCTTCTTCTATGTGCCCTGTCCCTTCAGGACGTAGGCGATCATGGATCTCCACGTCTCCCTATCCCTTGTGGCTCTTAGTATGTTTGCTCCTGTTGCTCCTGGCAACCCCCGTTCCGTCATCCACCTGATCAGGCCCTGCAAATATGTTATCCGCTGCCTTCCTCTGTCTCTCCTTCCTTCTATCTGACCAGTCAGTATCAGGTTCTCCAGGCTTTCCTTCCTCATTGCATGTCCCAGGAACTTCAGTTGTCTCTTCCTGATGCTCAGCATCAATTTCCTTTTTGTTGCCATTCTTTCTAACACTTCGTCGTTGCTTGTATGCTCAGTCCACGATATCCGTAGCATCCTTCTGTAGAACCACATTTCGGCCGCTTCCAGTTTTGTCCTCATTTTCGATGATATTGTCCAGCATTCACAGCCGTACTGAAGAACTGACATCACGTAGCAGTCTAGCACTCTTTTCTTCGTTTCTATTGAGATCTTCCTGTGTGTTAGTATTTTGCTCATCTTCTGGAACGCGTCCTTTGCCATGCCAATTCGCCTTCGGATCTCCGTGTCGCACTACACACACAGAAAAATCCCATACACATCTTATATCACTCATAAGCACACTCCACACACATAATACATCACATACGCCATACACACCATACACCACACACTCGCCACACACACAGACGCACCGTGATCGATACCCACTTGGCTGACCGGCTGCAGTCACTCTCTCACCGACGTGACGTGGCTTCCCTGTGCCTCTACTATAAATACTTCCACGGCTTCTGCTCCGATGAACTTAGATCACTGGTGCCCCCTAAGTATGAATTTGTACGAGATACTAGATTAGCTACTAGGTCTCAACCTTTTACACTGAAACAGATAAGATGTAACCGCAATTTCTACTCCAACAGCTTCTTTTCTCGCACTTCCCGCCTGTGGAATTCCCTTCCATACACTTGCTTCCCCGGCAGCTACAATCTCCAGGAGTTTAAATATAAGGTCAATAGACACCTTCTAACACACTAACTCCCATCCATTCTCTCAAACACCCTTCCCATCTACCCAACCACCATCCTCGCTATCCTTACCCGTCTATTACCCTCCTTCTGACATTTCCTATATCAAACCACCCTTTCCAATCGCTTTCCCCTATGTAACCCCCTAACCACTATTTCTCGTCACTTTCCCCGGTGTAAACCCCTGCGCAATAGTGGCAGTGGAATGCCTTACTTGGGGTGAAATGATTAAAAAAAAAATCATACCACACACACATATCACCATCAACACCACATATCATACACATGCCTACATGTACACACACGTAAACATACACACCACCAACAACAACATCACACACCACACATACAGAAAAACCACATACACACCATACAACATTCACAAACACACTCCATACACACAATACATCACGCATACTATACACACACCATACACTACAGACACGCTTGACATACAGAGACGCACACAAATCTCACGCACATATCACAACCAACACCACACATCACACATGCAGACAAATTATGTACACCACACGCACGCACACAGGCAAACTACAGACATATATGCGGGTTAGCAGGATGTAAAATGTTATTCGCAACAAAAGTGAAGATCATTGGGACAAGGGCAAAAGATTTTTAACGACGCGCAACAAAAGTGTGGGTAAGTAAAATGCATTGGAATATTTTAGAGCGCTCCAACCTCACAATTTTCGACAGTAAAACCTAAAACTAGAACCATGCATAATATCACCGATCATCGCAAAAGAATTAATAGCACAATGCGATATAAGAGTTAAGACATTTTTAAGAGGTCAGTACTTAGATGGGTGACCGCTTGGGAATATCAGGTGCTGTAAGCGTTTAGTGACAGATGTGCGTTGCGGTGGAGTGGATATTGGCTCGGAAAGAGAAATCGGTGAGCCGAGTTCGAATTCTAGTTGAATACCCTGCATTCACTTAAGCACTGGTACCCTTGGGAAAGGTATTAATCCGTCCCTTCCCTCCAGTTATGTGTTAAATAACAAGGGTGGGACTTGGGGACCCTGCCCTTAAAAACAAATCCCAATGAATCTTGATACTCGAAAAAGAAAAATGTATTACTAGACACAAAACTTATATAAAAAACAACAATAAATTGTTGAAAGAAAAAGGTATTATCAGCAATAAATAAATAAAGTTTAGTTGGTAATAAATGTCCCGTCGATGTTGATTTGCCATAAAAACAAAACAACCAACCAACCAACATTTTTAAGAAGAAATTTACTTATAGTGGGCTAACACCAATACCCCAACAGTTGTAATATATATATATATATATATATATATATATATATATATATATTTCCATTTTTAAACGAGTTATTACGCGACCTAAGTATTACCTGAAGACACCACACATGGTAAAAACCTAGGTCGCGTAATAACTCGTTTACAAATGGAAAATATTCAAAAGTTCTACAATATAATTGTATTGAACACTTTTAATAAAAATGCAACTGGTCTAATTTTATTGTGCCTAAAACCTAAGTAATTAAACAATATATATATATATATATATATATATATATATATATATATATATATTAATAACTTTAATCTAAAAGGAAAAGCAGGAAGGTAAATCCCAAAGACCAGATCCTAATTAATATTGATATTTTAATATTAAAAAATGATACAGGTGGAGTGCTCAATCTAATTAAAATTACAGAGCCAATTATAAAATAAAATAAATTTCGATGTTCAAAACTGTTGAATGATCATTTCAACATGAAATCCCTTTCACATCTCATCGGCAACTACCACATTTAAAAATGTGAAATGTGAAAATCTGCAACTACCACATTTCAAAAAGATTTTGAAATGGGGTAGTTGCCGATGAGATGTGAAATCGCTCTTAGGGATTTCATGTTGAAATGATCATTCAGTAGTTTTGAACATCGAAATTTATTTTTATTTTATATATATATATATATATATATATATAGGAAAGAATATTAATAAAAAGTTTTGAATTTAAAAATGTACTTTTTTTTAACAGTATTTGTTTATTTTTATTATATTTTATATTTCAGACCGTCCTCGGTCCTTCATCAGAAACAAGTGATTTTTAAATTTGAATTAGAAACGTATTTCACGATAGCGTCCGAATATTTTTTGTTTACATCACGTGGTGTGTTTGTTCACAACATGCGGCACGTCCGTAGAGAAAGTCTGTTTGTTTTAGATAAAAATTTCTTGGAATATCTGAAAAAAATTTTTACCTATTGAAATATTTGTAAAGATTCAACACACCTAAGTCCCTATTTAACCCTAGCTTGTGTGTATTTAATTTTAAAATCCAGTATTTTTCTTTCTTTCTGCGTGTGTATGTAGAACTAAAATTGGTGTCTATTAGTAAACATTTGCAATTTTCTAAAGTATGATCAGGTTGATTAAAATATATTTAGTTTGTGATTATTGAAGCGAAATCTAAAGCTATTACTGGATTCGCCGATATATCCACTGTTGGGGCAAATTGAGCAGAAGAGAAAGTAGATGATGTTTTTGCTGTCACAAGTAAGGTTTGGTGGGTGTAATTTTATTTTGGTGTTGGGTACAGAGAATGTTTTGTCTGTTATTAAATGTTTACAAATTAAACAGCGAGGCTTTCCACATAATTATTAACAAGTTATTTGTCAGAGTCAAATTAGACCAGTAAACAGTTGAATTAAAAAGTTCTAAAAACTCATTTAAAGAAAAAAAAAATTAACATATAAATATGTTAATATTATTTTAAATATTCTAATTCGGATGATCAGCCGATTTCGCAACCTTGGTTTCAACTTTTTCAGTATCTTCAGGTATTATATATTAACTGATTATCCAACGCTTTTTCGAACGCGTAACAAGAATTTCTAGGATGCATAACCAGAATTTTAAAATAAAGGAGGAACTGCTCAAGGCTAGAAAAATAATATTGTAAACACCTTCATCCAGGCTTGTACGAGACCAAAATATATTTTCCAAGGCGTTTCCAGGATTTTCGACCTTTCATCTAGCAACTTTATTTCTTTCTCTTTACTATGGCTAACTTCTCCACTTGGCACAATCTGCAGCCATTTTTTTTTAATCATTTCACTCCAAGCAAGGCATTCCACTGCCACTATTGCGCATGGGGCTACATAGGGGAAGGTAAAGAGAAGGAGTGGTTAGACATAGGGAATGTCAGGAGGAAGGTGACAGATGAGTAAGGATACCGTGTATGAGGGTTGGGCAGATGGGAAGAGTGTTTGATAGAATGGGAGCAGGTTAGTGTGTTAGGAGGTGTCTATTGACCTTACATTTAAACTCCTAGAGATTGTAGCCGTCGGGGAAGCAATCGTGTGGAAGGGAATTCCACAGTCGGGAAGTGCGAGGAAAGAAATTATTGGAGTAGAAGTTGCGGTTGCATTTTATCGGTTTCACTGTAAAAGGGTGGGATCTAGTTGCCAATCTAGTATCTCGTTCAAATTCGTATTTAGCCATCACCAGCGTTGCATTGGCTGGCCTTTTTAAAAATACTACACATTACATAAGGATCTTTGCCATTTTTTAAATTTTAATTTCTAAATGTGGTTGGCTAGTTTAGTACAATTTTTAAAGATTTCTAGTTTTAATGTTTACTTATGATTGTACCAACATTTTTTAAATTGCCTTCAGTACATCCTACATATATTTTTCTCTGTTCATTTCTTCAACTTCTGCTTTGTAAATGATTTCTTCGTTTTAATAAACTCCGTCAAGCGGACAGTTGCTTTTATCTCTGCAGTTACATTTTTCACTAGAAATTTTTTGCTGCAAGTTAATTTTTAATTCTTGACGTTTTGTCTCGTTATGCAATTTTCTAAATCGCAAGTGCAGCTGTAAATGAATTTAACTGTATTTATTTTAAATATTTTGTATGATTCGGGAAGTGTTTGTTAATCAATTCAAAAAATAGTTTCCTTATTTTGAACTTTACTTCTAAATTAAAAGTTGGGTTGAACCAAATAATATTTCGTTTCCTCTAATTATTCTTCATTTGTTTATTTATTTGATATTTATATTCTAATTTATTTTCATGACCATTTTCATTTAAACTTTTTCGTAATCATTTTTCTTTCATCAAAAATTCTTTTATGAGATAAATTTTTACATTAACCTGTCTTCTATTCCTTTCGGGATGTGTTTGATAAAAAAATAAAAACAACCAACCAACCAACCAACCAACCAACCAACCAACCAACATTTAATACAAATGTATTAAATGTTCAGATCGTTCAGATAACATTCTGAGCATGAATATCACATTCCTCGTTCCGGTATCTTTAACGATGCCACATTGTCCTGTCTTTGGGCTGATAGAACACTCAGAATAAAACAGAAAGAGACGGTTAAAATTTTAAGGACTAGTAATAAAGAGAGAAAATAATTTACTGTTCTCAGGACATATTGAAAAGGAGCAGAGAGCAAAAGTTAATTACTTAGCTTACAAATATCTATAATACTGTTTTAGTATGGTTTAGTGACGGATGTGCGTTGTGGTGCATTGGATATCGGCTCGGAAAGAGAAATCGGCAACCCGAGTTCGAATTCCAGTTGAATACCCTGCATTCACTTAAGCACTGGTACCCTTGGGAAAGGTATTAATCCGCCCCTTCCCCCAGTTATGGGTTAAATAACAAAAGTAGGACTTGGGGACCCTGCTCTTAAAAACAAATCCCAATGAATCTTGATACTCGAAAAAGAAAAATGTATTAGCAGACACAAAAAGGGAAGTGTTTGTTAACCAATTCAAAAAATAGTTTCCTTATTTTGGACTTTACTTCTAAATTAAAAGTTGGGTTGAACCAAATAATATTTCGTTTCCTCTAATTATTCTTCATTTGTTTATTTATTTGGGATTTATATTCTAATTTATTTTCATGACCATTTTCATTTAAACTTTTTCGTAATCATTTTTCTTTCATCAAAAATTCTTTTATGAGATAGATTTTTACATTAACCTGTCTTCTATTCCTTTCGGGATGTGTTTGATTATATGAGCAGGATGGTTAGATTCAGTGGTCACATGCCTCAAATATTGAGCTTCATATATGGGAAGACACTGCCAGTTTGTAGATGAAACTCTACATTTAAATATTGGGCAACTTTTTTTATTTAATTCGACCTTTATTTCAAAGTCGAGGCTCTTGAAGAGTTTAAAAAAGTAGTTTTCTTATTTTGTCATTTGCTCTTCTGTTGTCCGGCACTATCATCAATCTGTCATCTCTGTATAACCCGTGGTTGTCTATGTTGATTATTCCATTGAACCTAATCAGAATATACATACCGATTAATTCGGAAAACTTGGCTCTGTCAAACGAACCCTGTGTTACATCAAAGGTGACCATTTTAAATTATCTAATCCATGCTTCACCGTTGTGGAATAGTATGAATTTACGGCAATGCAAAATTATGTTTATATTTTCCAATGATATATTTATGAACAGCTTAGCAAAATTCAAAGCTTCAAGCAACCCTTTTTCAGATATTAATGGGTAGAATTATTAGATGTCATATTTCATGAAAACATAAGTAATGCTTTCTCATTTATCATACCTCTTTGTCTTTTTGGTACTTGTTTCTATATCGATTTCTTAAGTATGTTTATTACTCTTTTCATCTGTTTCTCTTGCTTTCGACGTGAACTGTCAGTCAAACTTAGCATTATATGTATATGCGTATTCCATCGGTTTCGAGAGACGACATGAATCTACGCCTCATACACTGATGGCAGCGCGGCATCTGTTATGGCTGTACCGGCTCACAAACGAGTAACAGTCTCGATTGCGAATGCATGTGAAGATGATCTCTCCACCCTGATATCATCGTGCTGTTTTCCCTTCTTCAAGAACGCTTCTCCTCGACGGTACCGTTCTACTGACGAATTTTGAGAATACCATTGATAAAGCATCTTATATTTAGAGAATGCCATGGACATCAATTCTAAGAAGACAGAATGGATGATTAGCAACAGAAGAAAAAGTCCGAGAAGTTGATTGGAGATGTCAAAATTATGTAATTACAGAGACCTATATAGCTGGATAGCACTTAACTAGATACCTCCGCAAAATCACTGAAAAAACAGCATAGTATGAAGGAAAAAGGCCCCAAACTAAATAAAAACAAAGTTTATCGGCAAAATGTTTATATTATCATTAAGAGGATAGATCAAAGAATTTTTTAATTATTTTAAAAATTTTTTATTTATTTCTAACACGTCAAAATTTTTGTAGAAAGTCTGTTTTTTCTTACGTCATTGCGAGCCCTAAATTGCCGCAACGTTAATAAGTAAAAAATTACGTAATATTGCACAATGCACTTTTTTGACAGTGAAAGACACATTAATTTGGAAATTCTCGCAAAAATCAAATAATGGTCGGATTTTGCTGTAAATTTCAGGACGTATTCCTAATTGACCGAAATCAATGTTGAAGTAATTATTTTGTATAAAATATTGGTAAAAATATTTTTTTTACATATGTTACCCCCCACCAATTAATTTCCACAAATGCTTAAAAATTCGAATTTTGTCCACAATAAGCCTAATATAATTAAATTCAGGAGTCATTGGGGAATGGTAATCAACAGTTATTTTTTCTAAAAAATAGGTCCGAATTGCGAAAAATGCAATAACTATGCCAATTTTTATGTGGATAAATTTCTGATTGCTTTTATGAACAATATAAATTAAGCATATCATAGTCTGAAAAGAAAAAAAAATTCAATGAATAATGAATTTTTACAAGAATTATTTTCATTTTTTTTTTAAATTTTTAATTATATATAAAAATTATTACATAAAAAGTTTCAAAATTATTGTTAAATTTCTTCCTCAACGTGTTCGGCTAGGGTATGTAATTAATGCATGAAGACTACAATTACTAATCGAAAATTTAAAAGCTTAATACAAATGATTGAACCAATGGATTTTTAGAATAATTAAAACATTTTAATTGTGTGCATTTTTACTGCCCGTATTTTTGTTTGTACGGATAGCCGTACGTGATATTTATCAATAAAAGGTCACGTGATTCAAGGGTTGTCTTCCCTTACATAAAAAATTACATTCGTATAATTTTGTCGTCTTCGGCCTCCCTACTTTATCCTTGTTTACAATTCCCGGTTGTCATTATGTCACTCGACACTTGAGATAGGCCGTGTAGATCGGATTACCTTATCTGTTAAAATGTTATAGCAAATATTTCAGAGAGTAAGCAAGTACACTTGTATGAAAACAGATAAAGGTAAGTTTTAACTTAAAAAATTGACTTCAATAACGTGTCAGCGACGTATATTTTATTTTTGCCAGATTTTTAAAACATGAATGTGGCTACTGTTTAAAAATCTGTCATCAATCAATAAAATGGCGGTACTTTTAATTTTTTTTTTAATCTGCAAAATTTTAGATTCCAATCAATGTAATTTCGCTTTAAAATACGCCAGTGTATTTTGTTTACTGGAATTACTAAATTTAATCTCTTGACTTTCAATTAAAACTAAAATATAACTTATTTATTTTAAAAATTTCATTTTAAAATCTGGTATCGAAAATTTATACTGAAAAGTGGAGGTACCTACACTTAACTGATGACAAAAATGACATCGTAATCTGAAGGCACATTGAAGTAGCAGAAGATGCATTCTCATAACTAAGAAAAGTATAAAGAAACTAGAAAATTTCGTTAGAAACAACGAAAAGAGTTAACAACCTCTATGCAACACGAATCTTCCTACGTGGCATTAAAAACTGGACAATTTCTTCACGCATAAAACTTGAGGTAACTGAGATGTGGTTCTACAGAAGGATGCTGAGAATTTCATGGACGGAGTGTGTAAGCAGCGTTTTGCTTCCATTGTTTTAATTTATGGAGAATGGAAACAAAATGGATAACTGAAATTTCTTGAACATTTAATATGGAAGGAGGTCTAGGCCAAGTTTACCTCTACAAAACATATCGAGGGCAAGAGGGACAGGTGAAGGTAGCGAGTCAATGGGTGGATGATAGGGAGGCGGATTGTTTGGCAGAGGAACAAACATTGCTAAGGATAACAAGTCGTAGGACGTTTTAGGACCACACACGTCCTTTAAGAACATTGTATGTAGAAGTTAAACTGAATTTACCCTATGAAGCGGATTTTGAGAATGGTTATGGTAAAATCGACCGCTTCCTTATAAGGAAACATTCGGCATTACTGAATCGGGCAGCCAGTGATGCTATCGGTTGATATTTGTATAATCTTTCGGCAGGCCTGAAGAAGACTACCACCAACTTTAAATTTGTTGAGTTTCTTTTTTGTTTTTTACTTTTTTCAATGCAATCTTATCGATTACACCCTAAGCTTTCCGATTGACAAAAAAAAAAAAAAATTCCAATATTTAAACAATTTTATGGGGGAGGCTCAGTTTTTCATACAACCTTATAGTAAACCGATCCTCCATTTTCGATCCACTCGCCAGTACGACATTACCACCACCTGTAATTTGGTTGATTATCAATTTATTTTTACTTTTTTCAGTGCAAACTTATCGATTAAAACCTAAACTTTCCGACTGACAAAAAAAAAAATTCAATATTTAAACAATTTTATGGGGGAGGCTCAGTTTTTCATACAACGTTATAGTAAACCGATCCTCCATTTTGGAACCACTCGCCGGTACAACATTACCACCACCTGTAAATTGGTTGATTATCAATTTATTTTTACTTTTTTCAGTGCAATCTTATCGATTAAAACCTAAACTTTCCGATTGACAAAAAATTTGTGAAAATTTCAACATTTAAACAATTTTAGGGGGGTACTCAGTTTTTCATACAACGTTATAGTAAATCGATCCTTCATTTTGGAACCACTCGGCGGTGTGACATTACCACCACCTGTAAATTGGTTGATTATCACATTATCACATTTTTTTGGCCTTCTTCAGTGCAATCTTATCGATTAAACCCTAAACTTTCCGATTGAGAAAAGACATTTGTAAAGATTTCAACATTTAAACAATTTTATGGTGGGGGAGCCTCAGTTTTAATACAACCTTATATAGTAAATCGATCCTGTGCCATTAACTATTTTGCTTGCACGTATTCTTGGAGTTTCCGAGGAAGATGCCATCGTAAGAACTGAAGAAAACTTGAAAAAGTCAAAAACAAAAGCGCAACAACTCGTCCCCCCACAAAAAAACAAAACAAAGTGACACCAACGCGAGAATGAGAAACTGAGCCCCCCTTAAAATTGTTTAAATATTGAAATTTTTCTAAATTTTTTTTTAGATAATCAGTATCTTTATGTATATATCGATAAGACTGCGCTGAAAAAAGGTTGGGGGAAGAATAACAACAAATTTAAAGGTGATGGTGATCTCCTTCAGGTCCGCCTATCTTTCTTCTTTTTTTTTTTTATCATTTCACCCCGAGCAAGGCGGAAACGCCACTTATGTGCAGGGGGGTTACGTAAATGTAAAAAGATTAATTAGAAAAGAGTGAGGAGTACAAACTAGTTAGAAAGGAACAACAGAAAGCTGAGAAAGCAGGTGCGATGACAGATACATAGGTGGAGAGAAAGGGAAGGTTATACAGGGGTGGGGAGAGAGCTAGAGTCCAGTGGTTAGTAGATGAGTATTGACTTTGCATTTAAATTTCTGGAGGTTGTAGCCGTCAGGAAAGCAAGAATACGGGAGCGAGTTCCACAGGCGGGAAGTGCGAGAGAGGAAGCTGCAGGAGTAGAATTGTCGTCTGCATTTGGCTAACCTGACTGTGAATGGGTGGGACCCAGTTGCCAGTCTGGTTGCACGAGTAAACAACTGTTGAGGAGGCATCAGTGACTTAAGCTCATCCGAGCAGAAGCCATGAAAGTATTTATAGAAGAGACAAAGGGAGGCCACATTTCGACGATGGGGAAGTGGCTGCAGTCGAGTCGCCAGATCAGTACCTATCACATTACAGACTCTCCTTTGGAGCTTGTCAAGAACACTGAGGAGAACGGCAGGGGCACCTGACCATAAATGGCAGCAGTACTCCATGCATGGACGGATGGTTGACTTGTATATATGCAGGGTGGATTCAGGTGGAAAAAACATCCTGGATCGACATAGTGACCCAATCTTCTTAGCAGTAGATTTTTTTTTTCACTAAATGTTATAGGAAAATAAGGTTAAATGAACGGCATCATTCAAATAATTATTTTTTCAGGAAAATAGGTTTTCCGTGCCAGGTCACACGGCATGAGATATCGCAGAGGTACTCCATATCTCATCGACATGCACATTCGCATAAAATGTAATTAATGGAAAACACTTGCGTACATGAATCTCAGCATTCAAATGTTGATTTCGCTACGTCTATCTTGGGCTGTAACCGAAGCCATAATTCTCATTGGTTCCGTTTAATAAGATGTTTAAAACACAGAGAATGAGATGTTTGCTACACAACTTTTATATTGCGTTGCTACAACGTTTCATGACGTAAGAGTACAGGATTTCGTATCACACGTAACTGTAATTTATAACAGCAGAATTATTTTGCAACACGTTAACTCCTTTTAAAATCCTCCCAGTATTTATATGGGAAGCTTCACTGGCTAAAATGATCAGAAACAAAGCAGAAGGTCAGACGGTACTGTAATAGAGATGCTGGCCGCATTAGACGATTTCGGAGCAGACAGGATCACAGATATAATAAACTTATTTATAAATGGAACTTTGTGTGTGTGTGTGTGTGTGTGTGTGTGTGTGTGTGTGTGTGTGTGTGTGTGTGTGTGTCCGTTACCTATAGACTCTGAAACGGCTGAACCGATTTTCTTGACAATTTACACAGTTGTATTATAATCGTCTGCAAGTGTTCTTAGCTAGGTTTTGTGTCGAGGTACCCCCGATAAATATCGAAAATGGATAATCGAAAAAGTCGGGTTATAGAAGGAGTGGTCCGATTTTAATCAAATTTGATACACTCATAGACAAAGACATAAGAAACGATATTCAGAAGTTTCAAGGTTGCAGTTCTTACAATAGTGCAGAAAATTGATTATATATATATATATATATATATATATATATATATATAAGGCAAGATGTTTGTGTGTGTGTCTGCATGTCTGTCTTTTTTTCAGCCCTTTTATTTTAGTTTTTGCTTCGGGTTTGGGTCTAAATTGGTATAATTGTCGTTCTTTGTCTCAGCTATGATACCATTTACTCAGAGGACTCATTTAGCCTTCAAAATTCAGTTAACGACGAAAAAACTTATTTGATATCGATACCAGGAAATCAAAATTTAACTTACAGCCATTCATTTTTCTTTCAGTCTACGGTTTCGCTTTAACTGGAAACAACTATTGCTTTTTAGTTTTTCGTGCCAACGTCCAAAGAGTCTGAGCTCCAGGACCATGGATTAGTTTTAAAGCTTTCATTACACCCAAGCAACGCCGGGCTATAGTGCTAGTAATAAATAAAATCTACAACAGTGGCAAAATACTGGAGTACCTAAGCATATCAGTTTTAATAGCAATATCTAAGAAATCAGGAGCAAAAAAAAAAAAAATGTGAACTACATTCAACATTCAGCTTAATGAATCACTTAACAAATCTGAAAGTCTGGATTCTGATGAAGAGAGCGTGCTGTAGATTCAGAGCAGAGATAGGACAAGAGCAGTGCGGGTTCATCAAAGACACCAGGAAAGAGATGTTCGGCAAACTCGACATATTTGGGAACCTGTACTGGCAGCAAATCGCTTGCATACGGACCGGAAATGAATTCAGCAGATTTTCAAAAATAGAAAGGGACGTAAGACAAAGATGTCTCTTCTCACCGGATCTATTCAAGCTGTACCAAAAAACAATTCTGAGAGAGCTAGAAGCCCTGCCAGCATTCATCACTGTTGACCACAATCTCAACAATATAAGATACGCAGATGACACAGTGCTGATAACAGACACGAAAAGAAAAACAGAGATCCTCTTACAAAATGTAACAAGGGAAAGTGAGAAGAAAGGACGAAGCATAAATGTCAAGAAAACTGAATGCATGGTCATAAGCAAAAAGAAGAGACCAAAATGCCAACTACAGGTCGAGGATACTAAAATCAAACCGGTACAGAAATTTAAATACCTGGGAAGTGTTCCAACAGAGAATGGAAGAAGGTGTGATACTGAGATCCAAAGACGCATTCAGTCAGTTAAGTGCCATACGTGATACACGCTTGGGCGATCATGTCTCGAAAGAGACATGACTGACTGGGCAGAAGATTATCCAGCAGTAGGTTGCCATTGCTTTCTGCGGTAGACTGGTTACCAACCAAGGCTATAGAACCCAATCTTTCCTGTTATTTAACCCATAACTGGAAGGAATAGACGGATTAATACCTTTCCCAAGGGTATTTGCGCGTAAATGAATGAAATGAATTCAGCTGGAATTCGAACTCGGCTCCCCGATTTCTCGTTCCGAGCGGATATCCAATGCACCACAACGCACATCTAAAGATCCATTAGCATGGCCAAAAGCTAAGCAGAGTACTGAGAGACAGGAAGATCTCATTGGAAACAAAGGAAAGAGTACCGGACTGCTATGTGATCTCTGTCCTTCTATATGGAAGCGAATGCTGGACGATTTTTTTCAAGGATGAAAGAGCGGCTCGAAGCAACAGAAATGTGGTTCTACAGAAGGATGCATGGATAGACCACGTGAGCAACAACAACCTGTCGGAGAAGATATAAGCGTAAAGGAAACGTATACTTATGCCATCTACAGGTCGAGGATACTAAAATCAAACCGGTACAGAAATTTAAATACCTGGTAAGTGTTCCAACAGAGAATAGAGGAAAGTGTGATACTGAGATCCAGCATGGACAAACAAAGGATAGAATACCAGACTGCTACGTGGTATCTGTCCTTCTATATGGAAGCGAATGCTGGACGAATTTTTTCAAGGGTGAAAGAGCGACTCGAAGCAACAGAAATGTGGTTCTATAAAAGAATGCATGGATAGAGCATGTGAGCAACAACAACCTGTTGGAGAAGATATAAGCGTAAAGGAAACGTATGCTTAGCACCGTAAAAAGACAGCTTAGGACACGTAATGAGGAAGCGGGTTGGAAAATCTGATACTAACAGGACAGATAGAGATAAAGATGAGCAGGGGAAAGCGGCTCGAGACATATCTGATGGGCTTGAGCAAGTGGATGGCGGAGCCGGGTTTGGGAGAGATAATTGTCGAGAGAGACAAAGGATAGGGTCAAGTAGAAGTCCATGATCGCCGACGTCCTTAAGGGACGCAGCACACAAAAAAGAAAAAGTTATCGCTAACATTTTTGTCGAGAATTTACAAACTCTACATTTCGTTCAATTCCGCAAAGCAATCGATGAAATTTGGATGAGATGATTTGTTTGGAAAATGATTTGACAAAAACCCTATTTTGCGGTTTTAAAATCTCTTTATTTCAATCTGAGAGAAATTTATGATAAACAATATTTTTTTTATGATAAACAATTTCGTTTTTTTTTTAACAGCGAAGAATAAATAATTATAATTTCTTACAGTTGAGCATACAACAGGATGTGCGTTGTGATGCAGTGGATATCGGCTCGGAACGAGAAATTGGGGAGCAGAGTTCAAATTCCAGTTAAATTCATTGCATTCACTTACGCGCAAATATCCTTGGGAAAGGTGTTAATCCGTCTCTTCCTTCCTGTTATGGGTTAAATAACAGGACAGATTGGGTTCTATAGCCTTGGTCGGCAACCAGTCTACCGCAGAAAGCAATGGCAACCTACTGCGGGATAATCTTCTGTCCAGTCAGTCATGTCTCTTTCGAGACATGATCGCCCAAGCGTGTTTCACGTATGCCACTTAACTGACTGACTGAGCATACAACATACAAATGGCCATGCGTAAATATTTCTATCCTGGGACAAATACAAACTTCTTGATACGTTTGGCCTTTTCATCTTTTCATAGTTCTTTTAAACGCAGGGTCAACTGGAAACTGGATTCTTGCATATATAAATTTAAAGAAAAGATATGCAAGAATAATATTACATTGTTTATTTTAGTCATAAAATCGTTTTTACAATACTGCTATGTTAAACTAGCAGTATATCCCGGCGTTGCTCGGGTGTAATGAAAGCTTTAAAACTAATCCATGGTCCTGGAGCTCAGACTCTTTGGACGTTGGCACGAAAGACTAAAAAGCAATAGTTGTCTCCAGTTAAAGCGAAACCGTAGACTGAAATAAAAATGAATGGCTGTAAGTTAAATTTTGATTTCCTGGTATCATTCCAAATTTTCTGCACTATTGTAAGAACTGCAACCTTGAAACATCTGAATATCGTTTCTTATGTCTTTGTCTATGAGTGTATCAAATTTGATTAAAATCGGACCACTCCTTCTATAACCCTATTTTTTCGATTATCCATTTTCGATATTTATCGGGGGTACCTCGATACAAAACCTGGCTAAGAACACTCGCAGACGCTTATAGTAGAACTGTGTAAATTTTTAAGAAAATCGGTTCAGCCGTTTCGGAGTCTATAGGTAACGGATACACACACAGACAGACATACACACACACAGACAAAGTTCCATTTATAAATAAGTTTAGATAATAAAACTTTTAATTTTTTCAAAGTAAATAAACAAATTAAAAATATAAAAATAATGAAAATTTATTGTGCTAAGCTACGTACATTAGTAAAATTAACTGAATTTATACCCGCTTAACTGTTTGCACCCCAAAATTTGGTTTCGATCGGTCAATCTGTGGCTATTTTAGAGGGTGTGGCGAATGCACTAACGGAAGTGACAGAATTTGATACATAAAAATATGCATATTCTGAAATGTAACGTTTTATACATACGATTTTTGTTTTAATCACATCACCCCAAGCAAGGCGGTAAGGCCACTGGTGTGCAGGGGGCTACATAAGAGTGAAAAGATTGGAAAAGAGAAAGCCAGAAACCACATCCTAAACAGGGAACAAGGGATGAGCCTCTACACCTGTTCAATAGACGTGGGTGGAGTGTGAACCGGGCGATAGTTCAGTCTATCTACTCCAATTGAAAAAAAAAATAAGAAAAGAAAAGTGAAAAGATTGGAAAAGAGAAAGCCGGAAACCACATCCTAAACAGGGAACAAGGGATGAACCTCTACACCTGTTCAATAGACGTGAATGGAGTGTGAACCAGACAATAGTTCAGTCTATCTACTCCAATTGAAAAAAAAAAAATAAGAAAAGAAAAGTGAAAAGATTGGAAAAGAGAAAGCCGGAAACCACATCCTAAACAGGGAACAAGGGATGAACCTCTACACCTGTTCAATAGACGTGGGTGGAGTGTGAACCGGGCGATAGTTCAGTCTATCTAAGATTTTGTGTGTGAATTATGAGTTTTAAATGTTTGTGCATTAAAAGTAGAGACCGAGAAAAAATAAATGAATTTTCATCATTTGATACTATGGAAATAAAAAAAAAGCCGAATAAACAACAAAAAATATATGTGCTGTTTATAGAGATGGTGTCATCGCTGAGAGTACCAAGAACGATCCGGCAGATCTGCAGTTAGTGTTAATCGAAAACCAATTTAAAAATAACACAGTTCCGCATATCTTATATATATAATCATTCGAATAAATTGTAATAAATGTAAAATACTTGGGTACGTTCATATGGGATTTAACAGGATGCCGTTTAATAAACTGCATTCCCAGATTCTCTACTCAACCGCAACAAAAAGAATTCATTAAAAAATCAATTACAGACGATGAAAAATATATTGCTTACAACAATGTGGAGCGAAAAATTTCTTATATATATATATATATATATATATATATATATATATATATATGAGGAACGAAGAAAATATTTGCAACGCTCAAAACATTAATTTAAAACAGTGCTCAATATAAAAATATAGCAATGAATATTTATATTTATTTATTTATGAATATTTATTATAAATCATACTTTAGAAAATGTACAAACTACAATCTACTACAA
>JBBBDQ010001330.1:2165000-2267500 GCA_037127315.1 Ascarosepion bandense | reverse complement strand
CGATGACAAATCCAGGCATAACTTCTCGGGTCCTCAAAATATCTTCGCTGTACAAGTTGAACAGATCCGGTTAAAAGACACATCCTTGTCTTACGCCCCTTTCTAACTTTGTATATCTGCTGAATTCATTACCTGTCCGTATACAAGAGGTTTGATGCCAGGAAAGATTCCTGATTACTTTTAAGTCTTTCCTAAATATGTCAAAGCTGTCGAGCATCTCCATCAATTCTTTGTGGCGTATTCTGTCAAACGCCTTCGCATAATCAATAAAGCACATGTATAAGTCCTTCTTCATTTGTATTGCCCTTTCAGAGAGCATCCCAATCATAAATATGGCATTCCTTGTTCCAGTGTCTTTGACGAAACCGCACCGTTCTTGTCCTATCTCTGGCCTGATTCTGCTTCTCGCTCTATTCATCAGGATTCGGACGATCAGTTTTGTTATATGGCTCATTAAACTGATGGTTCTGTGGAGTTTGCATTTGTTTGCTCCTGGCTTCTAAGGTAGTGCTATGAAGATCGACTTGCTGAGATCATCTGGTATTACACCAGTATTATAAATTTCATTTATTATTTCTGTAATTTTATCTATATCAAATTGTTCCAGGATTATCAGCAGCTCAATGACTATGCCGTCTGGTCCAGCTGTTTTGTTTCTATTCAGTTTGGCTATTGCAGATTCCACTTCAGACTTTAATATTTCCGTCCGTCCTCATCTTTGCGTATTATTGGTTGCTCTCTCTTGTCGTGGAAAAGATCTTTTATATATTCTTCCAATCGTTGAAGTATTTCCTCTTTCTCCAAAATGATTGTTCCATCCTTGGATTTTATACATCCTGTTGAAGAGCAGGTTTTTTTGTCCTGTCAGTTCTTTTGTTTCTTTATGCATGTCTGCTTTATTATTCTTACTCAATCTCTCTACTTCTGCACATTTGTCATTGAGCCATTCCTCTTTATCCTGTCTGCATTTTCTTCTTATTTCCTTGTGTAGTTCCCTGTACTCCATTCCCTGTCTTGATATAATTTTCTGCCTCCTTTGCATCATGTCCAGAATCTCTTCAGTCATCCACTCTTTTTTTGTTTTTTGTTTTTTGTTTTTTTGCTTCTACGCCTAATTTTCTTTGGGGCAATGCTGTTTGTTGATGTCAGTATTGCTTCCTTTAGCGAGTCCCATTTCGGGTATCCTTTTCCAATTTGTTCTTCATATTTGATTTTCAAGCTGTTAGTGTATTCTTTCTGTAGGTTGAGGTAATTCACAAACGTGTTGTATTTCAGTTTTGGTGCTGCAATAGGCTTCTTCAATCCCCGGAGTATCACCTGTAGTTTGCAGATGACTGGGGCGTGGTCGCTTCCACAGTCAGCGCCTGGATAGGCTTTGCTTTGAAGCACTGCATTTCTGAATCTGCTGTTTATGGTTATGTATTCTGTCTGTTTTTTTTTATGTCACCTCCTGGGCTTGTCCATGTCCATAGACGTCGTGGCTGTTCTTGAAACCAGTTGTTAGTTATTAACTGGTAATTTACTATGCAATGATAAGGTTAGCTGTTTTATTTTTTTTTTAATTAATAATTCAATTTTCTTGTTCAGGTCGACTGGAGTTGCGTATTTCTTTACGATATTTCTAAGAGAAAACTCATCTTTCTTATAGCTGGTATGTATTTGGCTTTTGTAGAAGATGTTAATGTTATTATTTTTATCTGTACGTTCGATATCTTTATTAATTACTTTAGAGAGAAATAGTCTAATCTATTTGTCGATGGGGTAGTTAGGAAAACCATTCTTGACTAGCGTCTGTTTTTCATTTTTGTGTTCTTCAAAGAAAAGGGGACGATGGATGCTCGTGTGTTCTCTTTAGGATGACGGACTAGGAAGGATATATTCCTGCAGCAGGTTGCCGTGTTTCTTTCTGGGGTAGACACATTCAAGGTTGCAAACGACGTGTCTAAGTTGCCTGAGAACACATAGAAATCTAACTGAGTTAAGTGAGAGAGGTTGCGGTCTAAATCTGCTTATGGGACGGAACTACTCGAGGGCGTTGTTGGCACGACGTCACTGGACAGAGGGCTTCCCAGACTGAAGTCAACGTCACGACAGTAGATTCTCCTAATGGTCATGTATCCGTTATAATTCAAGTCGAAGGACATAGGTTGTAGTTTGGTATGGAAAGGGATGGGCACCACCAGAACTACTTGTCCAAGAGACGCTAAGCATGAACGTAGAGGGGTTGTGGTCAGGTGCTCAATCGAACCTAGACCCTAAGACCACGTCCGGTCTTGGGATTGATGATCATCATGATCATGGTGATAAGCGAATCAGCTAAAAAACTTCCAAGAATTAGAAATGGCGTACGCGAATTTGTTGACTACATAAATAAAAAAAAAGTGCTCTTGAAACTGCTAGAACAAGTTCCAAGGTGTGCGTTTCGCAAACGGTCGCAAAGTCTTATGTTTTTACACGACGAGCGACTGTTGGTTAATTGCACTAATAATAAAGTAATTAGCAAAAGATCCAAGACTTATCCAAGGTTTATAAAAGATGTATTAAACTTGGTTAATTAAAAACGCAATTAAATCTAAATAAAAAGTCGGAAACTCCTGTAATTAATATAATTTTCTTATATTATACTATAGATTTATTACTTTAATCACAGTACTAGAATGACGATGGGCGTTGTGGTGCAGTGGATATCAGCTCGGAACGACAAATCGGTGTGCCGAGTTCGAATTCCAGTTAAATTCCTTGCATTCACTTACGCACAAGTACCCTTGGGAAAGGTATTAATCCGTCTATTCCCTCCAGATGTGGGTTAAATAATAGGACAGATGAGATTCTATAACCTTGGCTGGCAACCAGTCTACAGCAAAAAGCAACGACAACCTACTGTGGGATAATATTCTGCTCAGTCAGTCATGTCTCTTTCGAGACATGATCGCCCAATGGAATGGCGGCAAGGTCTCATCATTTTACTGCTGAAATACCTAGATGTAACTGTAAGTTCTATGCTAACAGTTTCTTCTATCGTACTTATCACTTGTGGAACTCTCTTCCCATTTCTTGCTTCCCAGTCTTCAAAAATATAAATGCAATTTCAATCGTTATCGTCTGTGTTTTTAATTCCTTTTCTTTCGTTGTTTTCTTCGTCTTATATAATAATGTTATTATTATATCATATAATATTATGAGTCCTATGCTAGCTGTTTCTTCTCTCGCTTGTGAAACTCTCTACCGGATTCTTACTTTCCAGTCTATTTTCATCTTTTTCAAATATAAATACAATGTCAATCGTTATCGTCTGTCTTCTTAATTCATGTTCTTTTATTCTCTTCTCTCTTTCATTTTTTTTTTTCATATTTTTAACAGTCAGTAACCCTGCCCGTAATCGGGGGTTTATTGTCTTACTTGGGGTCAGTCAGTTAAGTGCCATACGTGAAACACGCTTGGGCGATCATGTCTCGAAAGAGACATGACTGACTGGGCAGAAGATTATCCCGCAGTAGGTTGCCATTTCTTTCTGCGGTAGACTGGTTACCAACCAAGGCTATAGAACCCAATCTGTCCTGTTATTTAACTCATAACTGGAAGGAAGAGGCGGATTAATACCTCTGCCAAGGGTATTTGCGCGTAAGTGAATGCAAGGAATTCAACTGGAATTCGAACTCGGTTCCCTGATTTCTCGTTCCGAGCCGATATCTACTGGACCACAACGCACATCCTTTACTTGGGGTAAAATGATAAAAAAAATCGTTGATTGCAGAAACAATAAAGAACTGATAAGAATCTTAAAAGAAGACATACGTAAGTGCCTGTAAATGACGTGCAAGATTTTGTTGATTGTACAAGCAATACTAATCTGTTTAACAATGAGAGACCATACTCTCTCTCTCTCTCTCTCTCTCTATATATATATATATATATATATATATATATAGTCATCCGCAGACATATCTGTTTCGCTGTATCACAGCTCATCAGTACGGTTAGACTCCGATTGCTTTTAACCCATGATTGAAACCCGGCCGAATTGGCTTCAGTCGGCGATTCTGCCTCTGGGCTATGGGCGTTCGGTAGAAGAAGGCAGACTTTTTAGAGTGTATATTGTTATTTACCCGCCCAATAGCCAGAGTGCTCTAATCCATTACTGAATGAGTGATGCGTATATATATATGTATATTATAATACTAATAATATCACCCCAAGCAAGGCAGTTTACTGCCACTGGTGCGCAAGGGGTTACATAGAAGGAAAGTTACAAGAAACAGTGACAGGTTATATGGGGTGTCAGGAAAAGGGTAAGAGAAGGATGAGAATACTAATGAGAGTGGATTGGACGGAGAAAGGGGCATGAGAGAGTATGCAAGTTAGTGAGGTAAGAGATGACTATTGACTTTACATTTAAATTCTTGGAGATTGTAAAGCAAGCAAGTAAACGAAGGGAATTCCACATGCCTAGTAACAAACATACTATATTTATATAGCTAGTAACAATCATACTATATTTATATGGCTAGTAACAAACATATTATATTTACACTGGAGGATAATTTTGTTTTAAAATTCCTCTTAAATTCATTGGTCTTCTTTGCTCGGCCATTGTCTAGTTAGTTGACTCCCATACCCACCCCGCATACATGCACGTAGTATCCAAAAAGATAAAATAATTCTTCTATCACTGGTTGAGCACGTCTTTTTTTTTTTTTTTGGGTGGGGGGAACAACTTTACAAGTAAGTAATGATTTTGCTTTGATTTTATTTTATTTTAATTTTTTGTTGTGACTAATTTTAAAAGTTTCATAATTATTTCAACGAGTGGTTTTTTTTTGTATCTTTTTCAAAGAATTTTTTTTTACTGGACTTTAACTAAGTTAAAACTTAGTTAACTCAACGCCCCTACTTTTTATTTTTTTTTAATTTTTTTTTCAATTGGAGTAGATAGACTAAACTATCGCCCGGTTCACACTCCACCCACGTCTATTGTACAAGTGTAGAGGCTCATCACTTGTTCCCTGTTCAGGATGTGGTTTCCGGCTTTCTCTTTTCCAATCTTTTCACTCTTACGTAGCCCCCTGCACATCAGTGGCGTTACCGCCTTGCTCGGGGTGATATGATTAAAAAAAATGACTAGTAATCAACAGACTACGTTTATACTAGGAGTAACCAACATGCTACACTTATGTGGTTAGTAACCAACATACTACATATGTGTCTATTAACCAACATACTTACCTTATATGGCTAATAACCAACATGCTACACTTATGTGGTTAGTAACCAACATACTACATATGTGTCTATTAACCAACATACTTACCTTATATGGCTAATAACCAACATGCTACACTTATGTGGTTAGTAACCAACATACTACATATGTGTCTATTAACCAACATACTTACCTTATATGGCTAATAACCAACATGCTATACTTATATACTTAGTAGCCGTCATGCTATTGTTATATGGCTAATAACCAAGAGGGTATACTTATACGGCTATTAAGCAACACACAACACTTATATGACTTGTAAGCAACATATACTTATAAGGATAGTAACCAACATATATATGTCTTGTGAACAACATACTAATATGGCTAGTAGCCCAGTCATTACCGAATACATGTACCGGGCACTTGACAAGAATGGCGAAGCCCGAACCGTTGCCTTGGATATCAAAAAAGCGTTCGACGGGGTCTGGCACGCTGGCCTCTTGTGCAAACTGCGGAGCTACGGGATAACTGGACATCTGTTTGACCTCATCCAGTTATTCCTCTCTAACCGCACATTGAAGGTGGTATTAACTGGGCATGCCTCCCAAAACTACCATACGAAAGCGGGCGTCCCTCAGGGTTCTATCCTAGGTCTCACGCTCTTTCTGATGTACATTAATAATCTCCCCGACACCATTAGATCCCAGGTTGGCATGTATGCCGATGACACAACAATCTACTCTCGCATCGATCAAAAACCAGGTGTGGGCGACAAAGCGAACCGCGCTGCCGTGCATGAAAAGGACCTCCAATCCGTAGTGGCCCGTGGTAGGAAATGGCTAGTAAATTTCAATGCTTCTAAAACGAAGCTGTTATCAACTAACCACCATAGAAAATCGCATCTACCTCCCATTAATATGAGAGAGGCTAGCCTCCCAGAGAGTAAAATACTACGCCTCCTTGGCCTTACACTTTCGGCGGACCTCAAATGGAATGACTATATCGAATCCATTGCCAAATCTGCCGCTATGAAAGTCGGCTCTCCCACCTGAATCTATTCTGCACATATACAAATCTACCATCCGCCCGTGTATTGAATATTGCTGCCATATTTGGTCGGGTGCCCCTGCTGCTCTCCTTGGGCTTCTTGACAAAATACAAAGGAGGATCTGTAACGTGGTTGATACTGACTTGGCAGACCGGCTGTAACCACTCTCTTACCGGCGTGATGTGGCTTCCCTGTGCCTCTTCTACAAGTACTTTCATGGTTTCTGCTCCGATGAGCTTAGATCACTGGTGCCGCCTAAGCATGAATTTACACGAGATACTAGATTAGCAACTAGGTCCCACCCTTTTACAGTTAAACAGATTAGATGTAACCGTAAATTCTACTCCAATAGCTTCTTTTCGCGCGCTTCCCATCTGTGGAACTCCCTTCCACAAGTCTGCTTTCCCGACAGCTACAATCTGCAGGTGTTTAAATGTAGGGTCAATAGACACCTCCTATCACTCTAACTCCCAATTATTCTCAGAACACTCTCATCTACCCAACCCTCATTCTCGGTATCCTTAGCCGCCTATCACCCACACTCTGACATTTCCTATATTTAACCATTCTCGGTATCCCTACCTGCCTATCACCCACCCTCTGACATTTCCTATATTTAATCATCCTTTCTCCACTCTATGTAGCCCCCTGCGCAGTAGTGGCAGTGACATGCCTTGCTCGGGGTGAAACGCTTATAAAAAAAATATATATTGCTCTGATATGGCTTATAACCAACATGGTATGCTTATATGGCTAATAGGAAATAAAGTACAGTTATATGACTCGTAATCAACATACTACATTAATATGGCTAGTAACCAACATATTACATTTATATAGCTAATTACAAGGAGAATACATTTATACAGCTAATTAGCAACACACTATACTTATATGGTAAGTAACCAACAGACTATATATATATGACTACTAACTTAATGCACTCATATGGCTGGTAGCTAATATCAGTCAGTTAAGTGCCATACGTGATACACGCTTTGGGCGATCATGTCTCGAAAGAGACATAACTGACTGGGCAGAAGATTATCCTGCAGTAAGTTGCCATTGCTTTCTGCGGTAGATTGGTTGCCGACCAAGGCTACAGAACCCAGTCTGTCCTATTATTTAACCCATAACTGGCGGGAAGAGACGGATTAATACCTTTCCCAAGGGTATTTGTGCGCATGTGAATGCAAGGAATTACTATACTTTTATGAGTAATAACCAATATACTATACTTATATAAGGCGTAACCAATATACGTTACTTATATAACGAGTAACCAACATAATATATTTGGCAAAACAAATTGCTCTGAAATAATTCTCTGGTGGTTACAATTGTTTGATTTCAAATGCACTAGAGAATTTAGCAAAGTTTCCAGAAATGTTTGCATGCGATTTACCACAGTATAGATCAGGGTTTACAAAAATGCGGTTCTCAGGCCGTTTGCGATCCACAGGCTTTATTTCAGCGGTCCGCTGGGAAGCACTTTTGTGACCAATATTTTCCCCATTTTTAATAGGTTTAATGAACTTATACCTCGTTCCTTCCATGGCAACAGATTCACTCACCATCCTAGTGTTTTAGTAAAGGACAAAAGATAAATTTTACTCTGTTTTGGAGCCAATTAAAATAATTAGAAGTTTACTTTATTTATATGCACATTTTTCACGTATATGCATTCATTTTGATTAATAGGAAAGAAAGAAGAAGAAAAAGAAGATGAAATAAAAGAAGAAAGAAAAGAAGAAAAAAGAAGAAAGAAAAGAAGAAAAAGAAGAAGAAAGAAAAGAAGAAAAAGAAGAAAGAAAAGAAGGAAAAAGAAGGAAAAAGAAGAGGGAAAAGAAGAGAAAAGAAGAAAAAGAAGAAGAAAGAAGAAGAAAAAAAGAAAGAAAAGGAGGAAAAAGAAAAAAAGGAAGAAAAAGAAAGAGAAAGAAAAGAAGAAAGAAAAGAAAAAAGAAAAAGAAAGAGAAGAAGAAAAAAGAAGAGGAAGAAGAAGAAAGAAAGGAAGAAAAAAAAGAAGAAAGAAAAGAAGAAAAAAGAAGAAAGAAAAGAAGAAAAAGAAGGAAAAAGAAGAAAGAAAAGACGAAAAAGAAGAAAAAAGAAGAAAGAAAAGAATAAAAAAGAAGAAGAAAAAGAAGAAAGAAACAAGAAAAAGAAGAAGAAAGAAAAGAAAAGAAAAGAAAAAAGAAGAAAGAAAAAGAAAAAGAAGAGAGAAAAGAAGAAAAAGAAGAAGAAAGAAAAGAAAAAAGAAGAAAAAAGAAGAAAGAAAAGAAGAAAAAAGAAGAAAGAAAAGAAGAAAAAAGAAGAAAGAAAAAAGAAGAAAAAGAAGAAAGAAAAAAGAAAAGAGGAAAAAGAAGATAACCCGGTTTTTTCGATTATCGATTTTCGATATTTGTCGGGGGTTCTTCGACACAAAACTTAGCTAAGAACACTCGCAGACGCTTATAGTACAACTGTGTAAATTTCAAGAAAATCTGTTCAGCCGTTTCGAAGTCTATAGGTAACGGACACACACACACATACACACACACACATACACAGTTCCATTTATAAATAAGTTTAGATACGTCGTCTCTTGGCGTTGTTTTTTTTTCTTCCGATCGCATTTTCCTTTATGTTTTGGACTGATGCATCCAGTTTGATTCTTCGACTCGATGATGCGACTGACATTTGAATGGTTGACACCAACAATATCCGCGATCTCTCTGTAAAGCTTGCCAGTGTGTTCGTGCAGCGTTAATAATTTTCATACACGTCTTTGGAGTAACATCCATCACAGACAATGGCTGTAGGACAACTAATCGACAGTCGAGACAATAGTGTCTGGGCGTGAGAAAAATCTGATAGTCATGGATGACGCAATATTTTTCAAGGTCAAACAAATTTTATCATGAACCCCGAAAATAGATTCATATTACTGCACATGACCTAATCTGAGTAAAAAATAGAAACCGCTTACATCCTTACTCTTCTTCTTTTATGTGCCCTGTCCTTTCAGGACGTAGGCAATGATGGCTTTCCACGTCTCCTTATCCCCAGCGGCTCTTAGCACGCCTTCTCCTGTTACACCACCCAAACCCGGCTTTACCATCCACTAGCTCAAGCCCATAAATCTAGAATATAAATGTATAGAACCTAGCATGGCCACAAAATGAGAGATCAGTTTATGTATTGATTATTATATAGATTTGGTCCCCCACTTTATATCCACATTATAATTATTTATAAACAGTTGACATACATATTCTTCTTCTATGTGCCCTGTCCTTTCAGGACTTAGGTGATCATGGCTTTCCATGTCTCCCTATCCATGGTGGCTCTTAGCACGCTTTTTCCTGTTACACCACGCAACCCCCGTTCTGTCATGCATCTGCTCAGGCCCATCAAATATGTTATCCGCTGCTTTCCTCTGTCTCTTTTTCCCTCTCTGTGACCGGTTAGTGTCAGGTTCTCCAAGCCCTTCTTCCTCATTGCATGTCCCAGTAGCGTTAGCTATCTCTTCCTGGTTAATTCCAGTATTAATTTCTTTTTCGATTTCATCCTATCCAAAAAGTTATCATTGCTCATATGCTCAACCCATGATATCCGCAGTATCCGTCTGTAGAATCACATTTCAATTACTTCAAGTTTTTCCTTCGTCTTTGATGATATTGTCCAGCATTCACTGTCATATTGAAGAACAGACATCACATAGTAATTCAGGACTCTTTTCTTTGTTTCTAGCAAAATCTTCCTGTCTCTTAATACACTACTCAGCTTCTAAAACGCGTCCTTCTTCATGCAGTGGGTCTAAGAATGACCGTGTGGTGAAAGAGAGAAAACTAAAGCAGTTTTTCCAATTTATATATATATATATATATATATATAAATTGGAAAAACTGCTTTAGTTTTATATATATGTACTAACAGTATAGCCCGGCGTTGCTCGGGTGTAATGAAAGCTTTAAAACTAATCCATGGTCCTGGAACTCAGACTCTTTGGACATTGGCACGAAAGACTAAAAAGCAATAGGTGTTTCCAGTTAAAGCGAAACCGTAGACTGAAAGAAAAATGAATGGATGCAAGTCAAATTTTAATGTCCTGTTATCGATATCAAATAAGTTTTTTTCATCGTAAACTGAATTTTGAAGGCTAAATAAGTCCTCTGAGTAAATGCTATCATGGCTGAGACTAAGAACTACAGTTATACCTACTTAGAGCCAAACCCGAAGCAAAAACTAAAATAAAAGGGCAGAAAAAATACAGACATACAGGCAGATAAACAGACACACACACACAAACATCTTGCCTTTTATATATATATTATCGATTTTCTGCACTATTGTAAGAACTGCAACATTGAAACTTCTGAATATCGTTTCTTATGCCTTTGTCTATGAGTGTATCAAATTTGATTAAAATCGAACCATTCCTTCTATAACCGGATTTTTTCTATTATCGATTTACGATATTTATCGGGGGTACCTCAACACAAAACCTAGCTAAGAACACTCGCAGACGCTTATAGTACAACCGTGTAAATTTTCAAGAAAGTCGGTTCAGCCGTTTCGGATTCTATAGGCAACGGACACACACACACATACATACACACACAGACAAAGTTCCATTTATAAATAAGTTTAGATACTCTAGAAATTTCTTTAGATATTCTACAATTTCATGGGTAATACGTATTTCGCACAAAGAAAAAATCTGTTCGTCAGACCCAAAATATACAACAGTTGTGGTATCTTTTGAGTCTGACGAGCAGCTTTATTTTTTTACTAAATACATATTAGCCATGAAATTGTACAATATCTAATTTTTCTTTTTCTAAATTATATTACTCTGTTAAATTAAATAAATAAATTTAACATTGAGTTCTTTTGAGTTCGTCTCTATCGGAATTTACCTGACTTAAATACCAAATACTCTACGTTATACATATATATATATATATAGATATATGTGTGTGTGTGTGTGTGTGTGTGTGTGTGTGTGTGTGTGTGTGTGTGTGTGTGTGTGTGTGAGAGATTAAATAGATTGCAAACATTGTGTCTGCTTATTTTTAATAAAATCCGTTCATACTAACGGATAATCTTTCGCGTATTATAATTGAAAGATGTCAGAAATGGACTGTAATATTGACAGATGTTATTATCATTCACTTCTCTAGGTACCCAAGTACTTTCAATCTCTTTAGTATCATCTTCAGAGTGTGAGTTATGGCAACAAAAATAATCGCAAAAATGTGTTGCTAAAAGTTACTGTAAATAACTCACATCCCTGAAGATGATCTCGGAAAGAGATTGAAAGTATACATTGTGAAATGAATCTAATTACTATAATATATTTAAACTATGTCGACTTTGACGTTTTACCCTCAGTTTATTGAATATTTTTAAATTTAATTTTAAGCTAATTTTAAGCTTTAGCTTCAATTTTTATATATATATATATACACATATATATTGAGATAAGTTGCGTGATAAATAAATTTCAATTCTTCCAAAACGAAGCTGCTATCAATTAACCACCACAGACAACCGCACCTCCCTCCCATTAGCATGGAACAGGCTTGCCTCCCAGAGAGTAAAACACTACGCCTGCTTGGCCTGACACTCTCAGCGGACCTCAAGTGGAATGACTACGTCGAATCCATTGCTAAATCCGCTGCTATAAAAGTCGGCTCTCTGTGCAGTGCCCGGAAATTCTTTCCCTCTGAATCTATCCTGCACATATATAAATCTACGATCCGCCCGTGTATTGAATACTGCTGCCACATCTGGTCGGGTGCCCCTTCTATTCTCCTCGGGGTTCTTGACAAAACACAACGGAGAATCTGTAATGTGATCGATACCGACTTGGCTGACCGCCTGCAGTCACTCTCTCACCGGCGTGGCGTGGCTTCCCTGTGCCTCTACTATAAATACTTTCACGGCTTCTGCTCTGATGAACTTAGATCACTGGTGCCTCCTAGGTATGAATTTGCACGAGATACTAGATTAGCAACTAGGTCCCACCCTTTTACAGTGAAACCGATGAAATGTAACCGCAATTTCAACTGCAACAGCTTCTTTTCTCGCACTTCCTGCCTGTGGAATTCCCTTCCACATGCTTGCTTCCCCGACGGCTACAACCTCCAGGAGTTTAAATGTAAGGTCAATAGACACCTCCTAACACACTAACTCGCACCCATTCTCTCAAACACTCTTCCTATGTACCTCCTTACTCGTCTATCACCCTCCTTCTGACATTTCCTATATCCAATCGTTCTATGTACCCCTCTGCGCTATGGTGGCAGTGGAATGCCTTGCTTGGGGTGATATGATTAAAAAAAAAAAAGAAGATAAATGAAAATACTGCACGTAACCATTAGATCCTCTGTGTGTAAGAGGTGTGTCTATGTATACTTATATGTAGACGTTCACCCTTGTGCAAATTAATTGGAACAACTGCTTTCCTTTCTTTTCTTTTACTATATGGTCAGTTTAGACCCACTAGATTAACAGGGTATAATCGATTTCTATTTTTTCCTCGGATTAGGTAATTTTCCTCAAATAGGGTCGGTCCTGTGTATGACGGTAAACTGCATCCGGCAGCAAGTCCTCTGATTGGAAAGTTGGGAGGAGCATGGAACCGCCTCTTAATTGCTGTTGTTCCCAGGTCCACCCTGACCCGGAGTGGTAACACCTGTTAGGGTCCCAGCAATGGAAAAATAGTTAACCCCCAAACTGGGATGAAAATACTACGAAAGTATAAAAATACACTTTTATAGAAATATATACATAAAATAGACTTTTATAGAAAAATATACATTTTTGAAGGAAAAATATTACCAGCAATATATTTTTAATACAAAACTAGAAGACATCTTCAGTTTTCTAAAAAAAAAAAATAAATAAAAATAAAAAATTAAAAAAATTTTTTTTATCAAAATCTGACTAAATCAACCTTTTTATTATAATCGAACATTAAAATACCTTAAAATCCTACCTTTTTGTCATAAAATAACCCACAGAGATTGATATTCCGTTAAACAAAACTCAAGCTCAAAATTCAAATAAAATCATTTGATTCTTTTGTTTTTTACAATCGTTTAATCCTAAGCAAGGCCACTGGTGCGTACGGAGCGTGGTTACATTTACCTATTTTGACTGTAAAAGGTGGAACCTAGTTGCCAACATAGTTGCACGAATAATTTTGTGAGGGCGAGGAACCAGAGAATGAAGATCGTCAGAGCAGAAGTCGTAAAAATACTTGCAGAAAAGTTAGAGGGAAGCCACATCCCGTCGGTGAGAAAGTGACTGAAAGCGAGCTGCCAGATCGGGACCGATTACATTGCAGATCCTCCTTTGTTTTTTGTCGAGAACCTCGAAATGATAAGGTCAGTAATATGAATCTATTTTAAGGGTGTATGATATAATTTGTTCGGCTTTGAAAAATATTGCGTAATGCGTGATTGCATCAGATTTTTATCACGCCCAGGCACTAATGGTTTTAGTTGTCCTCCGGTCATTGTCTGCGATGGACGTGTACGAAAATGTGTACAAAAATTGTAACACTGCACGAACACACTGGCAAGCCTTACAGAGAGCTTGCGGATATTGTTGGTGTCAGACTTTTAACTGACAATACTGTCATCAAGGGAAAGAAACAAACTGTATCCATCAGTCTAAAACGTAAATGAAAATGCGCTCGAAAGATAAAAACAACGCCAAGAGACGACGTGTATGTGATCAGGGAAAGTGTGAAAGATCCCAGGGAAACATTATTCGTTTTGTTTCAATTAATTTGCACAAAGGTGTATCTATATATTATTTTCTCTCTCTCTCTCTCTCTCTCTCTCTCTCTCTCTCTCTCTCTCTCCGCAAGAGAAAAACCAAAGCGAGGAGACGACGTATACGTGATCAGGGAAAGTGTGAAAGATTCTAGGAAGACATTATTCGTTTTGTTTCAATTAATTTGCACAAGGGTGTATCTATATATTATTCTCTCTCTCTCTCTCTCTCTCTCTCTCTCTCTCTCTCTCTCTCTCTATCTATCTATCTATCTATCTCTATATCTCTCTTCTCAAGAGAAAAAAACAAAGCAAGGAGACGACGTATACGTGATCAGGGAAGGTGTGAAAGATTCTAGGAAGACATTATTCGTTTTGTTTCAATTAATTTGCACAAGGGTGTATCTATATATTATTCTCTCTCTCTCTCTCTCTCTCTCTCTCTCTCTATCTATCTATCTATCTATCTATCTATCTATCTATCCCTATATCTCTCTCCTCAAGAGAAAAAAAACAAAGCAAGGAGACGACGTATACGTGATCAGGGAAGGTGTGAAAGATTCTAGGAGGACATTTTGTTTCAGTTAATTTGCACAAGTGTGTGAAGCAACAACCAAAGCTGTATAAATAGATAATGAATTGATCAGTCAGTTAACTGCCATACGTGAAACACGCTTGGGCGATCATGTCTCGAAAGAGACATGACTGACTGGGCAGAAGATTATCCCGCAGTAGGTTGCCATTGCTTTCTGCGGTAGACTGGTTGCCGACCAAGGCTATAGAACCCAATCTGTCCTGCTATTTAACCCATAACTGGAGGGAAGATACGGATTAATACCTTTCCCAAGCGTAAGTGAATAAAATGGATTCAACTGGAATTCGAACTCGGCTCCCCGATTTCTCGTTCCGAGGCGATATCCACTGCACCACAAGGCACATCCTCAATGAATAGATACATTAACTATAAATAAGATATATCAACACTCAGACAGATGATACAAGTCACCTTCCCAACCGGTGTTGCCGCTCAGGAAAGAAATAATATCTAGATTAATTTGCAAATGAGAAGCGGGCAATGTACTTAGTTCATTTACCTCAAACAAAGATATGTCACTTTATTGTCATTTGAATTTAATTAAGCAAATACCTGGTCCCCAATTTTGCAGAAGTCAATCTTTGAATTATTCAGTGTCTCGTACAATTGTCCAACGAGCAAACATTCATTAATTAAATAAAAATCGAAACTGTCCGAATGAACGCGGTTCTCATTTGTGTGATCTCGATACTGGCCTGTTTTTTTGTTGTTTTTTTTTCTTTCAAGAAAAAAAAGATCCAGTAAATGTTTTTATATGAATTCTTAACATGAGTTGCTACAATTATTCACCGTAAACTGCGGCACACAAAACGAGTTTTTAAGCACCTTCCATTTTTTGTTTTTTACAAAAATATGAGCCTATTATATGCGGATATCAAATGCAAACCTTTACCACCGACTTGTAAATGTAAGTGGAACAGAATTCATAACAATAACTGCGCACAAGCTACTGTACTTCAAGCAGGTTACCAGAAATATATGGAATTAAAACCTGTGTTTGGTGAACATATTTGGTTTATTAACACAGGCATTAATATAACAGAATAAAGTAGTAACACAAATTCCGTATTCTATTAACACTAAAAGCATATCGCGTCCAGCATTTGATATAATATGTGTAAAAAGTGGTGGATGAGTGCTACAGTTCCATACAATACGTAACAGTACTAGCTGTTATTATGTATAATCTACGGTAGTAATATTTTATAAGGGTTGATGTTGACTTTAATGTGTTCCTCAGTAAACCTGATAAATTTTAAATTTTCGGTGTTATACCGATACAGTATTCGGTACTTAACGACGTATGCTGTAACCCTTTTAATATATATATATATATATATATATATATATATATATATATATATATATATATATATATATATATGGAAAAATAGTAGACTTTGATAAACAGTAGCTACTCTGGTATGTACGCATCACTCATTCAGTGAAATGAATTAGAGCGCTCTAGCTATTGGGCACGTATAATGATATGCGCTAAAAAGTCTGCCTACTTCCACCGAACGCCCATAGCCCAGGGGTAGAGTCACCGACTGACGCCATTTCGGGCGGGTTTCAATCCTGGGTAAAAAAGCAATCGTACTGATGAGCTGTGATATGGCGAAACAGATCTGTCTGCGGATGACAATATATATATATATATATATATATATATATGACGCATATAGAAAGATATTACGGTTCATATGTCAATATACAGGTAAGTGGTAGGAACTCAGTATTTGTCTATATTTCTGAGATGAGGTTGTATTTAAAGTATTTACATTATTCGAACTAATGTCCTTATCTTTGTTGCCATTTGTACGACGTTTAATAATAGACCATTCTATTTGTCTATATTTCTGAGATGAGGTAGTATTTACATTATTCGGACAATTGTCCTCATCTATGTTACAATTTGTACGATGTTTCGGCCGTTGTACGCTCCGACCTTCTTCAGGTGCTAGAAATTTCGAACCGAACCCTTTATTACAATCAGTGGGGTATATGAACTCCATTCCTTGCCTAGAGGCTTTTCTGGTAGTCATAAGTTATCTCCCTCTAACCATTACGACACAAAGAATTGATGGAAATGCTAGGCAACCTCGACATTTTCGGCAAAGACATAAGAATAATCAAGAATCTCTACTGGCAGCAAACGGCCTGCATACGGACAGGTAACAACCTCAGTAGATACACAAAGATAGAAAAGGGCGTAAGACAAGGATGTGTCTTTTCACCGGATTTGTTCAACCTATACAGCGAGAATATTTTGAGGACCCTAGATGACACAACAGGATTTGTTATTGGAGGCCACAACCTGAACAACATAAGATATGCGGACGATACAGTACTGATTGCGGACACGGAAATGAAACTGCAAGATCTCATACAGAAAGTAGCAGTGGAGAGTGAGAAGAAGGGACTACAAATAAACTTTAAGAAAACTGAGTGCATGGTCATCAGCAAAAGATACAACCCAAAATGCCAAATACAGGTAGGGGATAACAGAATCAAACAAGTCCAAGAATTTAAGTACCTAGGAATTGTTCTAACAGGAGATGGAAAGTGCGACACGGAGATCCGTAGGCGAATTGGCATGGCAAAGGACGCGTTCCAGAAGATGAGCAAAATACTAACACACAGGAAGATCTCAATAGAAACGAAGAAAAGAGTGCTAAACTGCTACGTGATGTCAGTTCTTCAATACGGCTGTGAATGCTGGACAATATCATCGAAAATGAGGAAAAAACTGGAAGCGGCCGAAATGTGGTTCTACAGAAGGATGCTACGGATATCGTGGACTGAGCATACAAGCAACGACGAAGTGTTAGAAAGAATGGCAACAAAAAGGAAATTGATGCTGAGCATCAGGAAGAGACAACTGAAGTTCCTGGGACATGCAATGAGGAAGGAGAGCCTGGAGAACCTGATACTGACTAGACAGATAGAAGGAAGGAGAGACAGAGGAAGGCAGCGGATAACATATTTGCAGGGTCTGATCAGGTGGATGACGGAACGGGGGTTGCCAGGAGCAACAGGAACAAACATACTAAGAGCCACAAGGGATAGGGAGACGTGGAGATCCATGATCGCCTACGTCCTGAAGGGACAGGGCACATAGAAGAAGAAGAAGAAGAACCCTCTAATTCACTACTGCTGTCGCCTGGTATTGAACTCACAGCTCTTCGGGTCAAGTTACAAGAACTAACCAACGTCTATATCCACTGGGCCATGTGTCCTTAAGTAGATATAGACGTTGGTTAGTTCCTGTAACTTCAACCAAAGAGTTATAAGTTCAATCCCAGGCTACAGCAGTGGTGAACAAGTAACTTACAGGGTTAGGGGAAGATAACTCATGACTTCCAACCGAAGTTTTATGCAAGAAAGGAGTTCATATACCCCAGTGATTGTAATAAAGGGTTCGGTTCGAAATTCCTAGCACCTGAAGAAGGCCGATGCGTACAACGGCCGAAACGTCCTACAAATGGAAATAAAGATGCGGATAATAGTCCGAATAATGTAAATAATGTGGTGTGAATTTATGTAGTTTTGGCACAGGTTATCGTATGCTCTAGCCTAACTTCTTTTACCAGTAGGTCTAAGTTCTGGCCCACTGGATGTTTGGGGATCGTGCTATACGGTAGGTATAGGTCTAATTCAGAATTTTGAGTAAAAAATCTTGTGATCGACTTGTATGCCGCAATTTAAGGCCATTCGTTCTTATCAATGTCTTCTTTTTATTGTTTTTTTTTTAAAACATGATTCGGTCACAGTAGCCTTGTTTTTTAGTTTTTGTTTTTTAATTTTTTGTTTTATGTTTTTTTTTTAATATGTTCGACTATCCTTCGATTCACAAACCTCCCCGGACTTTTGAACAAGAGACATGGTTTATCCTTTGTTTCCGGTTTAAGATTGAGTTTCTGGTTCCTTCTAAAGTTTTTTCTTTTCTTTTATTTCAAGTAACCCCTTGCGTCTCAGTAGCATTATCTCCTTGGTTGAGGTGAATTGATTAAAACAAATATTGACTCAAAGAAATTGACCGTAGTCAATACGAACGATCCTTTCTTTACTTGCACAGTTTGTGCTTTGCTAGGGCTACATACAGCTTTGAATTCAGATTTTCCCCTCTCCTAGTCTGGTCGCCAGTCTGTCCTGCTATTTACACATAGTTGGGAGAAGAGATGGATTCATAACTTTTCCAAAGGTATTAGCAAATAATTGAATGTAATGGGTTCGAGTGAAATTCAACCTCGGCTCTCCGAGTCTTCAATCTGAGAGGCAATCCATTACTTTACCTTGCCTCCTACAAAACAAACCCATAAAGATACTCGAGACAGGGGAGTGCTGAATGAAGTGTGTGATATGTGTGTAAAAGGAGTGAAGAGAAAGTACAGATCGTGAAGATATGGAAGGTAGATAACGATTGATCCTCGGTTTGAAGAGGTAATAATTATGGTGATCTTTGAAGCATCCAATCGAAAGTCTGTTCTCCAAAGTGGCGAGTCTTGGGCAATAACTGTCCAAATTAAACTTCCTCCTTAGGGGAATGAGGATGATTCAATCCTGTGGAAGTGTCATGGTAATTCTTAACTGTAAAGCTCTGAACTTGTGACGCTAAAAAATGTAGCTTGTCAGTCCTGTTACGAGTTAAGTTGTAACAAAAGACAAAAACGATTGACCAAAACCCAGAGCTAAATCACAGACAAATATTTAATTTACAAAAAAAAAAAAAAAAAGAAAACAAAACAAATAAAATATTTACAAATATACAATTTTTGTTGCATTCAAAACAAGAAACATAGAGTTTACTGATGGTGAGTGTTACGAGGAGAGAATGGGAAGGCAAGGTGTCAAGTAATTTTACCCAGTTAAGCTAGCGAAGTAGTCTAACTGCTCTACCTTTCGGAAATCCTCAAATGTGTATACAAAGAATAATTATTAGTTTAATCAATGAAAGAATTTAAAAAAATTATTTAACCATTTAGTTCCATGAGGTTCTCTTTCAGGTTTTAGTTGGTCGGCAACTTTTAGTAGAGATTCTTTCGGCTGGATATATAAATCCTTGAATCAAAGTTTTGATAATGTCAAAAAATCCTTTTAATAACTAACTACTCTCTTCCTCAAACCTATTTTTTGTAGTGACTAACACCTAATTTGCATCTTTCTAGAATCCTTTCGAATTCTCTAGATTTTACTCGAACATTCTACAATCTTCCAAAACGTTTTATTCATAATTTCTCTATTTAACAACTACTTCATTAATTAAAACTTTTTTGTAATAACAAGTAGGACTCAATAGAATCCCTTACTATATCTTTTTAGACATTATTAATATTATTTTTATATAAATGCATCCTCGTAACAGTACACTTTGCTATGGAAATAGCGATTGACTTTTGAGAAGCTTGTGACGTTACGCCTGTGGGAAAGGAATAGTAGGATGGAAAAGAATTCATCACCCACAAGGACGTGGAAATGCTTTTGGGAAGCCTCACTTCAATCATGATAGCAATACCCCCATACTGTATATTTCTGGAGCGTTAAAAAGAACCAATCATTTCCAGTAATCTTTAGAGATGACATTTTTAGCGCATATATGGGTTTCACATGAGGTCTTGAGTGAACTTTAGACCAAACAGATGCTAAAATAAGGTCCTTAATTGAGAGTACAGTCGATTATCATGACAGGAAAAAGCCATGGTCTGTTCCGTAAAGATTAAATGCAACTAAATTGGTTATGGAGGTATTAAATATTACAAAATGAGCGAGTGGTTAGAACGTACGCTTTCTGATCATGAGGTTCGAATCTCACCCTGGAGGGTGACCTTGATGCTATCCTTCTGGAGGAGACGAGCCCAGTGTTTGGCACTTTTGGAAAGTGCCTGAAAACCATATCACGTGTAGACCCAAATGAAATTGAAAGACTTCTATGTTTGTGTTAGCACAAAGTCATAATTATTCATGATCGAGTGTTTGAACGTTCTGACCTAGTTCAGACTGTTTTTTACCCTAGATAAAGCACTCTCTCCCAGAAACTGTAACTAAAGTCCGCTCAGCATAGTTGCAGTACAAACCACAGGTGAGCTCTAGGTGTTAAGCAAACACAGATGTGTCTGAGCAGGCGTCTGCAACGGGGATTATCTAACCGGCCTAGTAGTCAGGCATTCTTGAATACGAGAAGCCAGCCTTACAAGCCTCCCATTGAGCTGTTAGAGCTTGATCAGAGGAAAGATCAACACACTTAAAAGGGTACAGAATGGGGTCATTTTCTAAACGCAGCTCAGATGTGACGCAAGGCCGAAAGTATGGGGCACCCAATGAGGATCGAACTCACTACTCAATTGTGATGATTCTAGCTAGACAAGCTTGGTAACCGTTACATCACGTATGGGTATTTACCTCGCCCCCCTCAACTAAGACGTGGATGCTATTAAAGGTCAAGTTTTAATGTGGGGAGCCCGAACACGTTCGAACGGGCAAGGGCCAAAAACCGCCGGTCGCGCTAGCCCCGGCAGCGACCGCCGGTCTACCCCATTTGTGCAATGTGGTAGCACGGCTTCGGGACACTGTTCCCCGGGATCGGGCACCTCTCAGTATAATTTTTCTCAATTGCATGTCTGTCCTCGGACAGAGATACAACAGAGCTGCGCTCTGCCCGAGGACAGAGACGCAACTGAGAGGTGATCCCCATCCATCAGAAAAGTGGCAGGTAAGTATTTACACCACGTATGAAACAGACACAAGAAAAAGACCAGAGAATTTAGTAACCAAAACACAATACATCTAAAACTAGGAAAACTGATTTGACTAAATAAATTTTTACTAAAAATCTGAATAAATCTTTATTAAAAAACAGGGAGATTTGTCTAAAGAAAGCTTTTATTTTATTTTATTTTGGTCCAAACGGTTATTCGATAAGTACCTAAAGGTAATATCTTCAAATTTCTCCTTTCATCCTTTCTAAAGTCTTTTACAATCTGATGCCCGCGAAGTATCAACTTCAATAGCTCGGGTGTTTTTCGCATTCTCAAACCCAATTTCACACAACCAAATGAGACCTGTTATAAACTCGACTCATTCAGGAATACTAATAAGGAAAACACTATGAAACTATCTATATATATACAAAAAGCAAAATGTTTGTGTGTGTGTGTGTGTGTGTGTGTGTGTGTGTGTGTGTGTGTGTGTGTGTGGCTGTCTGTCTGTCTGTTCTTTATACAAATCAACAATTTTTATCCGATTCTCACCAAACTTCACACAAATATTCTTTAGGCTTCTGGCCAGGTCATGGGCTGCTTATTTTTTTCCGATTTACCTCCGATATTGGAAATCGATACACCGATACACGATCAGGTCTGATCAAAATCAGGATTTCAGCCTTTTTATCCTAGTTTTTGCTGCAGAATTTGCACTTACTTGGTAAAATTATTGTTTTTAGTCTCAAACATTAGTAGATCTTCTCAGACGAATCATTTTCCCCGATATTCTATCGAATCTGATCAAAAACCGATATTCAGCCATCAATATTGCTTACTTAGGTTAGTATTTCCTTGGATGACTTATTTGACTCCGATATTAGAAATCGATACCCCGATATCCTATCGGGTCTGATCAAAATCAGGTTTTCTTTTATTTTGTTTTTTTGCTTCGGGTTTTGCTTTAAGTAGGTATAATTGTAGTTCTTAGTCTTAACAACCTACGTTTTTCGTGCCAACGTCCAAAGAGTCTGAGCTCCAGGACCATGGATTAGTTTTAAAGCTTTTATTACACCTGAGCAACGCCAGGCTATACTGCTAGTTATGCAATAAAATGCTATTCAATATTAACGTTTAATAAATGTTCGCCATGGTTCAATGAGAGAGAATAATTACTTTATCTGTGTTAATCAAAACCGCTACAAATTCTTTGATGATAAATGTTTTTAGAAGAATTGTGGCGTATTATGTACTAGCTTAGCGGTAAAGTATCATTATTTTACAGTTGAAATGGTTAGATGTAACCGTAAGTTCTATGTTAGTAGTTCCTTCTCATGTACTTCTCGTTTGTGAAACTCTTTTCTAACTTCTTACTTCCCGGTCAGTTTTGATTTTTCTTTTTAATTCCCGTTCAGTTATTGTTGTCTCTCTTTAATAATGATTTCTTTTTTATATACTCTCGGGCTCAATGGCTACCTTCGTTTTAGTAGTTTTATTATATTGGTTGAGATTAAATGGTTAATATATATATATATATATACTACCGGCCATAATTATTAGGCCACCCCAGTTTTTAAAAAAATGATGTCGTTCATACTATTTTTAGTATTTATTGCTAAGTGGATAATTCTAAATAAAAATAGAATGGTTCTTTTGTTATTATAACTTTGCAAAATTTTACAAGGCAGCCAGGAGGCCTATGCTTCGGCCAGCCAATAAGAAGAAGAGACTAGCATAGGGAAGAGACCAGAAAAACTGGACACCAGAACAGTTCATTTGATGCACATGTTATTATGTAGTATCATCAAGAGAACCATTCTATTTTCATTTAGAATTATCCACTTGACAATAAATACTAAAAATAGTATGAAATACATCATTTCTTTTAAAAAACTGGGGTGGCCTAATCATTATGGCTGGTAGTGTATATATATTCAAAAGGAAGCAGCTTGATTGTAAAATCCCAAAGGAGATTCTATTAATATTAATTGTTAAAATTAAATGTTAGAAATAATCCACTCAAGAGGGCGTAATGTAAATAAAACTATTTATAAACATAACCAATATGTATTTTTACAGACAAAAAAATTCAAAATTTATGATCAATGATTATTTCTTCGAATTAAATTCGCTTCTTTAGCTATCATTAATATTATGGAAAAATTCAAACATTTACTTTAGTGTGTGCATGGGTAAATAAACCGGAAGTCAACTTGGCAAAGAAAAGGAAAGAAAAAGCGTAGCGAATAAAAAGTGAAAGGAAGGAAGGAAGAAAAAAAGAAAGAAGAATAGAGGAAAAGGAAAAGAAGGAAAGAAGAGGGAAAATTGCAGACGGGAGGAAACGTGAATCGGGAAGGTGGGGCGATTCGCTACTGTCGGCAGAAAGTAAAAGAAACGAAAACATAGTGAAAAGAAAGGGAAAGAAAGGGAAGAAGAAAGAAAAAAGAAAGAGAGAAGAAAAGGGAAAAAGGAAAGAAAGAAAGACAAGGGAATAAGGTATGTTGAATTTGAAGATAAATGGATATGCAGACCAGTCGAATTTCTTCAATTTTTTAAAAAAAAACATTTCAAAATAAATAGGGCCTGACTATTGATGAGATAAAAATAAATTACGTTAAAATTTACTTCAGGAATAAAAAGGAAATCCACCAAATGAAATATTAATAAAGTAAAAATTATACCTAAAACAACAAAAAAAAACCCCAGAAATATTACGAATACGGGAAAAATAAAATAGCGGAAAAATTAAAATTAAAATTTAGATCGAGTAAAATAAATTAAATTAAAAATAAAAATAATTTTAAACGGGCGTCAACACTTAAGTATTACTTCTAATGTAAATAAATATCTAACTCGACAATAATAGAAATTTATTTATAGTATATATAAAAAATGTATGAAAATATATATGTGTGAATCTAATTAAAGAGGTTATATTGCTGATAAGGTAATTTAGAATAATTAAATTTATGAAAAAAATTAAATTAAAATAATTCAGTTAAATAAAATTAAGGAATGACAACTTGTAACTAAACTAAATGTGTTAAATAGGTAATATATATATATATATATATATATATATATATATATATATATATATATCCCTAAAAAAGTACGGGAATGGAAAAACCTGGAACTGGATTGAATTCTTTTTTTTTTAAACGGGAAGTCTTATTTGAATTATTCAATAGTACAGTAAAAATAAACCAGTTTTATTACGGGAAGTGAATAATAGATTAATATAATTAAGGTGAAATTATGGCGTCTACTAATATTTAAACTTATTTATAAATGGAACTTTGTCTGTGTGTGTGTGTGTGTGTGTGTGTGTGTGTGTGTGTGTGTGTGTGTGTGTGTGTGTGTGTGTGTGCATCCGTTACCTATAGACTCCGAAACGGCTGAACCGATTTTCTTGAAAATTTACACAGTTGTACTATAAGCGGCTGCGAGTATTCTTAGCCTTTCTTATTCTTAGGTTTTGTGTCGAGGTACCCCCGATAAATATCGAAAATCGAAAAAATCGGGTTATAGAAGGAGTGGTCCGATTTTAATCAAATTTGATACACTCATAGACAAAGATATAAGAAACGATATTCAGAAATTTCAAATTTGCAGTTCTTACAATAGTGCAGAATATCGATAATATATATATATATAAAAGGCAAGATATTTGTGTGTGTGTGTGTGTGTGTCTGTTTATCTGCCTGTATGTCTGGATTTTTTTTCAGCCCTTTTATTTTAGTTTTTGCTTCGGGTTTGGCTCTAAGTAGGTAGAATTGTCATTCTTAGTCTTAGTCATGATACCATTTACTCAGAGGACTTATTTAGCCTTCAAAATTCAGTTTACGACGAAAAAACTTATTTGATATCGATACCAGGAAATCAAAATTTGACTTACATCCATTCATTTTTCTTTCAATCTAAGGTTTCGCTTTAACTGGAAACAACTATTGCTTTTTAGTCTTTCGTGCCAACGTCCAAAGAGTCTGAACTCCAGGACCATGGATTAGTTTTAAAGCTTTCATTACGCCGGGCTATACTGCTAGTCAAACTGTAAGACTAGAAAAGGTAAGGGTCAGAGGAGGTTAACATATTTGGTTGTCGTAATAAATTTGACAATAAATAAGAAGAAGGAAAGAAAACGACTGTCGAAAAGGAAAATTTAAATATGGATCATATTAAGAGAGGTTAATACCTAAATGCAAAATTTAAAAATTTGGACTTATGATGCACATTTGTTTATGAATTCCGTTCGTAAGTTTATAAGCAGATTTTGCTTAGGAGAGTTTATTATCTTAATTTTTTCAAATAAACATAGATTGCATCTGTCATAAAGGTTATAGGTGGTGCGGGTCGAACCTATTAGTTTCCAACTCACTATGAGGTTCAGTTCCTCTTAATTCATTTCCCCAAATCTTCAGGAAAGGGATGCCTGGAATTTTAGATTAGGGTTGGGAAAAGAGTGCTTATGAGAGTAATATCATTGTTTAAATTCTCCCGCCGAAATCCCAGTGTAAAATTAATAATTCTTTTTGTTTTTTATAGGAAAGATATGAGTGCAGTAGATTATTTGAGTAGACCTATATTTATATATATGTTTAATGCAAGGAAGTTTGTCATTTAACTGAGCAGTTAACTTGTGTGGAGATAAAATGGTTCTTTTTGTTATTATTACTTTGCAAAATTTTACAAAGCAGCCAGGAAGCCTTTACTTCGGCCAGCCAATAAGAAGAAGAGACTGGCATGGGGAAGAGAGCACAAAAACTGGACACCAGAACAGTTCATTTGATGCACATGTTATGGTGCAGTATCAAAAGAATTATCCACTTGGCAATAAATACTAAAAACAGTATGAAATACATAATTTTCCTAACCACCTCCCGAGCTGGCGTAATAATTATGGGTGGTAGTATATATATATATATATATATATATATATATATATGCATTTGTGTATTTAGGCAGCAAATGTTTTTATCAGATTTTATCAGATTAAATAGATTGCAAACATTGTGTCTGCTTATTTTTAATATAATCCGTTCATACTCACGGATATTCTTTCGCGTATTATAATTGAAAGATGTCAGAAATTAAGTGTAACGTTGACAGATATTATTATCATACAGACGAAGGCGAGGACGCATAGAGGTCTTCCACTGGAGGTCTACAGGTCTTCTAAGAGAGGTATACAGGTCTTCGACTAGAGGTCTACGTCCATAGGTCTACCGCTAGAGGTCTATCGATCTACTACTATTGGTCTACGACTACAAGTCTACGTCTATTGACTATGCCTACAACTCAGGATACTGTATACGATAAGTACCGTCATTTACGTCTACTTACTAGATTGTTTTACCCGGTTACATTTACCTAAACCGCTTAACTACCTCGAATGATATATATCTCCCTTTCCGGGACATATCCCATTCCTTGCCTCATTAAACAAGGGACTTTAGATTTCTTTTTTTAACTGCCAATTTGACCTGATCGAATTGATGATGAGACTATAGATAAGACATAACATCCATCTTTCAAATTCCTCGTTGTACATAAAGTCTTGTGGTGCAGTGGATATCGGCCCGGAACCAGAAATCGGGGAGCCGAGTTCGAATTCCAGTTGAATTCCTTGCATTCACTTACGCGCAAATACCGTTGGGAAAGGTATTAATCAGTCTCTTCCTTCCAGTTATGGGTTAAATAACAAGACAGATTGGGTTCTATAGCCTTGACTGGTAACCAGTCTACCGCAGAAAGCAATGGCAACTTACTGCAGGATAATCTTCTACCCAGTCAGTCATGTCTCTTTCGAGATATGATCGCCCAAGCGTGTATCACGTATGTCCCTTAACTGAAGACTAAATATAATAGTTAGAAACATAATTAAAACTTCGACTAGATATAAAGTGGGGGATAGGTTTTCTATTCTTATTAAGTAATAAACTGATCCCCCACTAATTATACTTAATGTAATATAACCTATCTCTTCTCCCTTCACCTATGAGTTTAATGGCAGGGCAAATTGGGTTCTATAGTCTTGGCTTGCAACCAGTCTACCGCAGAAAGCAATGGCAAACTACTGCGGGATAATCTTCTGCCCAGTCAGTCATGTCTCTTTCGAGACATGATCGCCCAAGTGTGTTTCACGTATGGCACTTAACTGACTGAATATAATAGTTGGAATAATGATTAAGGCTTCTTCTGGTCATAAAGTGGGGGATCCGTTTATTACTTCATAACAATAAGAAACCGATCCCCCACTAATTACTACATAATAATGTAATACATTTCTTTCCCCTCTAGCTATGAGTCAAATAGCAGGACAGATTGGGTTCTATAGCCTTGGTCGGCAACCAGTCTACCGCAGAAAGCAATGGCAAACTACTGCGGGATAATCTGCCCAGTCAGTCATCTCTTTCGAGGCATGATCGCCCAAGTGTGTTTCACGTATGGCACTTAACTGACTGACATAAAGTCTAAAGAAGAATTCGATTCTATATTATCACTCATGCATTAAAACCAGGATTTCCAGTCATGGCGACTCTTTCCATTTCCATAGTCCTTCATAGTGTCATTCTTACTCTTACTCTTTGTTATGATTACAAGTGATGATAATGTGGTCTTGTAAGATAAATAGAAGGATAAAATGAGAGAATAACTTTTAAAAAAAAATTTACTAATTTAATTTCAAGTCGGATGGTTACTGTAGCCGCTGAACGCGTGATAATGAAAAGTGGCCTTAGAAAACTATCGTTCTCGTCTTGATATCATGACCGACTCTTCCCTGTCCCCGCTTCCGAAACTGAGGATCTGACTAAAACCCTTATTTTTCACCCGTCGGGTCAAAGAGAGATAACTTATCTATATTTCTGTTAGGGCACAGTTGGCCCTGTAGTAATATCATAGAACTATTTTCCTACGCGCAATATCTGTAATCCCTTGGCGTAGGAGTATATAAGCAACACTTGAGTTCACGCCTAGCATGGTTTAGAACAACACACGGATTTCCTCTTATGTATATATCTAAACTTATTTATAAATGGAATTTTGTCTCTGTGTGTGTGTGTGTCTATGTGTCTGTGTGTGTGTGTCTATGTGTCTGTGTGTGTGCGTGTGTCCGTTACCTATAGTCTCCGAAACGGCTGAACCGATTTTCTTGAAAATTTACACAGTTGTACTATAAGCGTCTGCGAGTGTTCTTAGCTAGGTTTTGTGTTGAGGTATCCCCGATAAATATCGAAAATCAATAATCGAAAAGCTCGGGTTATAGAAGGAGTGGTCTGATTTTAATCAAATTTGATACACTCATAGACAAAGACATAAGAAACGATATTCAGAAGTTTCAAGGTTGCAGTTTTTACAATAGTGCAGAAAATCGATAATATATATATATATATATATATATATATATATATATATATATACAAAAGGCAAGATATTTGCGTGTGTGTGTCTGTTTATCTGCCTGTATGTCCTTTATACAAATCCACAATTTTTATCCGATTCTCACCAAACTTCACACAAATATTCTTTAGGCTGAGTCTGAGCTCCAGGACCATGGATTAGTTTTAAAGCTTTCATTACACCCGAGCAACGCCGGGCTATACTGCTAGTTGTTAAATAAATCACTACTAATATAACGTTGTCTCTGTTACAATTTACCGCGCCTCGACGCTTCTACATCTTTACCCTATAACCCTTCTATTTTTCCTTTGAGAGCTTAATCACCGCCATATTTCAGCTGTTGTCTTGATAAACCGCCATCTTATTTGGTGTACCATGACAATAAGGGGTTTTCTGGAGGCATACTGGAGGAGCAGTTCGACCATTTTCACCTTGTCTTACCGTTGTGGGATCTCCAATTTGTATATGATAATGAACTAGACTGGAGTATACATATACTCCTACCATAGTGAGATACGGAAGTTGCCGAAGAGTTATAGTAGAGATCCGTTATAGTTAGCGGAGAGTACCGGAACTGATACGTAAGTTACCGAGAGATACCGAAGTTACCCAGTGATTACCGCGTCAGAAGTCAGAATAGCTCTGAGCTCTATTCAGCTAGAATAGAGATACACGGATATACTATTTTCAACGACTTCACTTCAAGACTCGTATATATTTATGTCTTACTAATAGTATTCCTGGATTTACTAACCTGCGTTCAAGTTTGTATATTACGTTCAATATAACCTACTTTTCTATGTCAGTATCTGTTTTGTTGTTCATTATTTTGCGCGGTTCCTCACCCGGAATCCACAACAAATTGGTGACGAAGACTCGAACTCACGTAGACAAGTCGCCATAACACTTACCATATAATCTTGAAGATCCTGAAGACACCGATCTTAGGGATTCTACTTGTCTTATTTTCATTTTCCGTCTGCTTCAACCGACCAAAAACTAACCTGCTCTTTGGTACTCCAGTCTTAATATCTTTCATGTCACCACCTTGTTTTAAAACTGTAACATCCAGACAGACAAAACTCTCGATGTCTTCCAGTTCTTCTATTTCCGTTTCTATTGTCACCGCCATGTTGTAATCGTTGTTTGTGTCTTGATGAACCGCCATCTTATTTGCCGTACCATGACACTAGGGGGTTCTCCGGAGTCAATGCAGAAGCAGTTCCATCATCTTCGCAATGCCTTACCATCTAATCTTGAAGATCCTTTTTAAGCTGCTGTTAGGATACAGGTCGATAATCTTGTCATCTTCCTGATTCATTTTACAGGACTCACAAGACACAACAGGGGTGACCAAGTTCTTCTAAATTTTAAAAGATCTAAATAAGCATGATCGAATCAAACGTTACAAAATAGGTCTTTGTATTTTTATCTTTACTATTTTGCATAAATCTGATTAAGCTTTTAAATTTAATCTGACTGTCATCGCATATCATACCTATATGTGATGATGAAATTCAGATTAAATTTATGAGCGTTTCAGAAGACAACTAAGTTATGGCTGGCTAAAAATGACAAAATATATAATTTTTGTTTTAGTCTTACTTAAGCATATGAGAGGATGAAAACCCTATGAAATTTACGAGGGTCTCATGGAACATCTGAAATATCAACGGCTGAAAATGATAAAATATGATACGACAGACAAAATTATATTCCCAATCTTAAAACGCTATTATATAATGGGTCGCCATTTTGTCTTCGTAACAATTAGTGATTTATAATAATGTTGAGCTTCCTTTGTTGTTAGGATTAAAAACGAACGTAATTTTCAAGTTGTAATCTTTTTAAGACCCCCCGGCGGTAGTAGGGTGGGGGAGTTTCAAAAATAGTGTCGGTGAGGAATGTGACATTGTTGCTTGTCAGGTTTTTGTTTTGTGTTTGTCTCCAGTGACACAATAGCTAAAATAAATCCCTTAGTAGAAGCTCTACTTGATTCATAATCATTTGCTATTTTTATTTTAATGCGTCCTTCTCCTTTCACCACTAAAAAAAAAAAAAACAATAACAAAAGAAACAAAATTAAAACACGAAAAGAATTATATAAGCCAGAGATCGTCATCTCCAGACATTTTGTCACGGACCAGATTCTGAGATTTAAAGTCTATGATGTCGCGTTCCGTGTTGATACTATTCTGGACGTCGGTGTTTGGAATATCTGTCCAAGGTAGGAAAAAAGATTATGAAATAATGCTTTCGCTTTAATTTTTGGTTTGGAATCTCCGTCAAATGTAAGAGAAAAGTTTAAGAAATATTGCTTTCGCCTAAATTTTTGGTTTGGAATCTCCGTCCAAGGCAGGAAAAAGATTAAGAAATATTACTTTCGCCTAAATTTTTGGTTTGGAATCTCCGTCCAAGGCAGGAAAAAGATTAAGAAATATTGCTTTCGATCTAAATATTGGTTTGAAATCTCTGTCCAAGACAGGAAAAAAAATTTAAGAAATACTGCTTTCGTTTTAAATATTGATTTGGAATCTCTATTCAAGGTACAAGAAAATATAAAGAAATATTTTTTCGTTTTAATTTTTGTTTTGAAATCTCCGTCCAAGACAAGTAAAAGAGTAAAAAACATTGTTTTTATTTTAATTTTTGGTTTGGAATTTCCGTCCAAGGTAAGAAAAAAATTATGAAATATTGATTTCTTTTTAGTTTTTGGTTTAGAATCTTTGTCCAAGGCAGAAAAAAGATTAAGGAATATTGATTTCGTCTTAATTTTTGGTTTGGAATTTCCTTCTAAGACAGGATAAAAGGTTTTAATTTTTAGTATGGAAATGGAGAAGAGAACAACCTAAAAACACTTAAGGGGATAAAAAACATCCATTTTTCTTACGTTATGAACATCTACGCGCTCACACGCATATACATGTCCTTAGGCAACTTGATAAAATCAAAGAATCAGCATTTGTCAATTTATGAAATGGTAAGGTTAACTTAGTCAAACTATGAAGTCAAATATGTACAAAACTACAAAAAGTGCGAATCGAATCTTGGCGGGGGGGGGGGATAATTATAAATGAACCTAAATTTTTCTCTCCAGTAATCTATCTGACATATTAATAAGTTTACCATCCGTCTATGATTTGAATATTGCTACCACATATAGTCTGGTGATTCCACTATTTACCTTGAGCTCCATGATAAGATTCAATGAAAAATCAGAAATATTATTCGTTCTGATCTGGCAGCTCGGCTTCCGTCATTTTCACACCGCCGTAAGGTTGCCTCACTGTGTCTTTTCTATCAGTACTTTTGTAGCCGTAGGGAGATGGTTAATATTTTTCTAATTCGGCCTTGTGTCATACGTAACCGAACTCTCTACAGTTTACAAGTTTTATGCAGAATTATCAGAAGGTTCTTATCATCAGATGGTTGATAACAGGTTGGTTGTACGAATTTGTGTGGATTAGTGTGGATTAGTGTGGATTAGTGCGGAATAATGGAAGAATAAAGTATTCATGTTAAAATAGTTGGTTGGTTGTTTTATGGCATATCAACACCTCGGCGGGTCATTTATTGCCAACTAAATTTTTATTTATTGCTGGTAATGCCTTTTTTTCTTTTCAACAATTTATTGTTGTTTTTATATAAGTTTTGTGCCTAGTAATACTTTATTCTTTTCAGTATCAAGATTCATTGAGATTTGTTTTTAAGGGCAGGGTCCCCAAGTCCTACTCTGTTATTTAACCCATAAATGGAGTGAAGAGACGGATTAATACCTTTCCCAAGGGTACCAGTGCTTAAGTGAATGCAGGGTATTCAACCAGAATTCGAACTCGGCTCACCGATTTGTCTTTCCGAGCCGATATCCGTTGCACCACAACGCACATCCGTCACTAAACGATTACAGCACATGGTATTCCCAAGCGGTCACCCATCTAAGTACTGACCAGGCTCAACGTTGCTTAACTTCGGTGATCGAGCGAGAACCGGTGTATTCAACATGATATGGCCGTAAGCCTGTTAAAATAGAAATTTATTAAAAGAAATGAATAACAAGAATTCGTAGAAATTAATATTCAATGAGAAAGTTAAGGGTATCAAGAAATGCTCGTAGTAGTAATTTGTTGGAGAGAGTACGTACGTATGTATTTATTAGCATTTGTCTGGTAGGAATGTCTTTGAATGGAGAAGAAGAAGTAAAAGGAATCAGCACACGAGAAAGAAGGAGAAAGAAGACCATGTGCGATGCGACCTATGTCCGGGTCGTGGTTGAAGTTTCTCCCGTTATATTTTAGTTGTTTCTTCTCGCTGCTTCCATCTGACTGACTGGTGCGGATTTGATCAAAGCCTTTGTAGTCATTCGCACTGGATCGCTAAGTTCCTTTAAGCTTGCAAATCGCTTCCATTGGTCAGAAAATCAATTTAACATCTACTTGCGAAATCCGGTTTCGACTTTTTCTTTAAGCACATGGTCAATCCTTTTTCTATTTGGGAAAAACCGGGATTTCACACGTCATTGCGAATTTTTGTAAAAGTGAAGAAGGTTGATTTTAATTTTTAATTTCCTATCCACCACACTTTCATGATAATTGTTCATATGAGCCCTTTGCTTTGTTACCTAGACTTTATGAATTTAAGCGCAGTATCAGACTTGCGTCGAGATCTCAACAATTTACAGTTAAGCGAGCTAGACATAACCGTAAATTCTATGCTGGTAGTTTCTTTTCTCGCACTTCTCGCTTGTAGAACTCCCTTCCGGCTCCATATGCTTTCCAGCCAACTTTAATCTGCAAAAATTTAAATGCAATGCCAATCGTTATCTGCTGTTTTCCTGATTACTTTTTCTCTGTACTCATTATTAATGTTTTTATTTTTAATTTTCCCACACCCAATAACCCCTTAGTAGCTTTACTACATTGCATGATGTGGGGGGGGATTAAAAATCTTGAAGTCACCTTCTGGATTTAATGGTATCTTCTTTGGTTTACTTTACTCCTACTGAGCTATGATGCTGAAACTATTAAACATACTAAATGCATGGCGCTCACTTTGTTTTTAGGGAGGTCAGTCAGTTAAGTGCAATACGTAATACACGGTTTGGGCGATCATGTCTCGAAAGAGACATGACTGACTGGGAAGAAGATTATTCCGCAGTAGCTTACCATTTCTTTCTGCGGTAGACTGGTTGCCAGCCAAGGCAGCAGAATCCAGTCTGTCCTGCTATTCAACCTATTGCTGGAGGAATAAGGAATGGGTTATATTATATTATTGAATTAATAAGTAGTAATTAGTGTGGAATCAGTTTATTACTTAATGACAACAAAAGACAGATCCCCCTATTTTATGCCTAATAGAAGCTGTACTTATGTTTACCAACTGTTATATTCAGTCAGTTAAGTGCCATACGTGATACACGCTTTGGGCGATCATGTCTCTTTCGAGACATGACTGACTGGGTAGAAGATTATCCCGCAGAATGTTACCATTGCTTTCTGCGGTAGACTCGTTGCTATAGAACCCAATTTGTCCTATTATTTAACCAATAACTGGAGGGAAAAGACGGATTAATGCCTTTCTTAAGGGTATTTGTGCGTAAGTGAATGCAAGGAATTCAACTGGAATTCGAACTTGACTCCCCGATTTGTCGTTCCGAGTCGGTATCCACTGCACCACAACGCACATCCTTTAGGGATGTAATTGTCTCAAATTTAAAACTCGGTATCCATAAGCTAACCATTAGCCATTAAGGTAGACGAGGCAAAGAAAAGCTAAAATCTTTATGAAACTTTAACATCTATCCTGTTAATTCATTGCAAATAATGTAAAGTTAATGTAAAGATTATGACTCTCCACATCTTCTGCTTCCTTGCATCTTATAATAAATTTGTTTTACTGTTATTTCTCCCAAACCCTGTTCTGCCATCAAGCTCCTTAAGTATGCCATGCGATACTTTCCCTTGCCCTTTTTTCCTCTATCCGCCTTGTGAGTATCAGATTCTCCAAGCCTTCCTTCCAAGAAATTTCAACTGACCCTTCTTGATGTTTCTTTTTAGTTTCCTTTCTCTTCAAATCTCATTGTTGCTAAAATGTTCGGCCGATGGTATCCTTAGCATTCTTCTGTAGAATCACATTTCTGTTGCTTCAAGTCTCTGCTTCATCTTTGAGTAGATTGTCCAGCGTTCGCTGCCATACAGTAGGACAGATATTATGTAACAATTCAGTACTCTTTTCTTTGTTTCCAACGAAATTTTCATGTCTCTCTTAGCTTTTGGAATACATCCTTGACCATCCTAACCCTAACCCTAACCCTAACCCTAATACGCCTTCGGATCTCAGTGTCGCACTTTCCGTTCTCTGTTAGAACACTTCCCAGATATTTAAATCTCTGTACCTATTTGATTTTATTATCACCGCCACATTCCAGAACCATATCAAGAGACTTATGACTAACAAACGCCTAACCCACCATATATTTATCAATGAGCAGCTCAACATTAAAAAGCTTAAGCCAGTCAACTCAGTTATCAAGTCAAGAATATACAAAATTCATGGTCACATCACATCTTTAATACTTACATCTTATCATTTGTGTTATATAGTCTCCATTATGTTAAGTAGACAACAAAGTCACTTCAAAAGCTCGCTACATTCCAGAACCAAATCATGAGAATTACGACTAACAAATGCCTGACCCTCCATATCTCTATCTATGAGCTGCTCAACATAAAAAATCTTAGTAAATTTTTTATTTGTTCCCTGAAGGCCTTTACCCCTTCAAATCTTTCCAAAAAATCACTTATTTCCGTGCAAATGTAAATGCTGAACACAAATCGATAATGGTTTATTGACGAAACCTACCTTTTTTCAAATTAACGACCAGAAAAATATCGAACTTCTTGTCGCTGTTTATCTCACCCCGTAACCACGCTTCAAAAATGTTATTCACTGCAGAATGACTTCACGCGTAGTTTGCCGATTTTTCAGCTTTTTACTTCCTTTTTGCAATTACTACGCGGAAATTGAGTTCCAAAACCAAACAAATCGCGGAGTAATTGCTCAAAGGAAGTAAATAGGCCGAAATAAGTATCCTAGGTCTCAAGTCATTCAGCGGTGAATCAGATATGAGAACGGTGGTAAGGGGTGAGATATAGTCCGTTTTTTTTCTGGTCGATAACATGAAAAAAGGTAGGTTTCTTCAATAAACAGTTATCGATTTGAGTTCAGCATATACATTTGCACGGAATTAAGGATGTTTTGGAAAGATTTGACGGGGTAAAGGCCTTGGGGGAACAAATCGTTTACCAAAATCTTAAGCCAATCACATCAGTTATCAAGTCAAGAATATTTAAACTCTCTGGTCATATCAAAAGATCAACATGGTGTGAAAATGTATGCCGAGAAGGAAGGTTAACCGGTAAGAGAAGCAAAGGTCGATAGACAAAATGTAGGCTTGATAATGTCCACTTACGGAATGGATTTGACCTTTCCTCGTTGAACACTGCCGTTGGTGGTCGAACTTTGTGCAGAAGATTATCTCATGTTCACTGCCGTGCTTAGCAATATCGCACCCCGCCACAAAATGCGCCTTGCGGCCCCTCTACCCGCAAAATGCAACTTGCACGCCCACCCCGAATATACTGAACCCACAATAAATGGTACTTTAAACAAAATAACACACTCTCGAAACGCAGACATTCCGTGATCACGAAAAAACGGAAAAAATCGTGGAATTGGCGTTTTGAAGCGATACATTACAAACGTTTTCACAACTTTTAGCTAATTTTAAGTTCGTGGATTCAACATCCACGAACTTAAAACAGATATCTATAATCTATTTCTCTCTCAAGATTTGCGGCCTCTTCAGGGGCCCAGAAGGTCTCCATCAAAGATTTTATATATATATATATATATATATATATATATATATATATATATATATAGATAGATAGATATTAATATTAATTATAGTTATAATACCAATATCGACAAAACTAATTCTGTCAAGATTATCAATAATTAAACTACAACTGAGATCGTCTTGAAACCCACGGAGAACTAACCCGGAGGGAAAAGAAGGGGAAGAAAAAAGAAACAAACGAAATACTTGAACAAAAAGTCAAGCATTCGTGAGAAAGAAAAAAATATAGATAGAAATAGATAGATAGATAGATAGATAGATAGATAGATAGATAGATAGAGAGAGAGAGAGAGAGAGACGGAGACGGGTTTATAGATGTCTATTTCAACATACAAGTATAATAATAATTTTCCAGTTAATCCTAAAAATTATTTTGTTAATTTTCTTTCATTGCAATAGATCTGCGAAGCCAAGGAGCCTTGCGGCTTCCCGGGGATTTGCAGCCCCTAGAAAACTTGCGTCCCCCCCACACGCAATTGCAGGGTCTACGAGGGATCTAAGCAAGGCCCTGCTCATGTTGATGTGCACTCTGCGACAAGCGGAGTTGGCCACTGATGGTGATTATGTGCATTCATAATCTTCGTGTACATTTTGTTTACCTGTATGAGAAACAGAAATTTTTACCTGAATTTACGGCATGTAAAATCTTATTTACATTACAATATATTGCTAGGGATTCTTAAGAAAATGTCGTTTTAGTGTACCGCTCTAGTAAGTATCTGATTATACCTTGACAAGAACGAGATCAAACCCAAAACTCAGCGACCATGTCTCTACCAAAGAGCGACTCAACCCTTACTCTTTAAATTCTGCTGTTGCTGATCGAACACTGTGGAGAAGAATATCTCATGTTTTTAGGGAGGTCAGTCAGTAGAGTGCAATACGAAATACACGCTTTGGTCGATCATGACTCGAAAGAGACATGACTGACTGGACAGAAGATTATCCCGCAGTAGCTTACCATTTCTTTCTGCGGTAGACTGGTTACCAGCCAAGGCAGTAGAATCCAGTCTGTCCTGCTATATGAGATAGCAGAGGAGTTGAACATATCAGAAGGCATTGTATTCACTATTTTGCATAAACATTTCTCAATGAGAAAGCTGTGTTCAAAGTGGGTGCTGCATTTGCTCACAGTCGATCAAAAACAACAACTCATCGACGATCCAGAGTGTTGTTTGCAACTGTTTCAACGCAACAAGTAGTTTTTGGGTAAATATGTGACAATGGATGAGACATTGATCCGCCACTTCTGACTGGTAACGAAAACACTGCGCTTTTGATCTCCTTTTCTGCACTCCTGATCTGACAAAGCACCTTCGGGTTGTGGCTCTCCTCGTCCTCATCCCTGCTTCTTTTCAGCTTCACTTAAATAACTGTAATTTGTAAACTAATAATCCGATTGAGCCCAAATTTTGTCACGTACTTTTGAAGGTTAGTACTTCTTAAAAATTATATGGATTCTTTCTATTAATGGTGCCATCAATATGTCAGGCCCGGCACTTATTGAGTGATGTGTTAAGAGACTTCTTCTTCTTCTTCTTCTTCTATGTGCCCTGTTCTTTCAGGACGTAGGCAATCATGGCCTTCCACGTCTCTCTATCACTGATGGTTCTTAATACGTTTTCTCCTGTTACGCTACGCAACCCCCGTTCCGTCATCCACCTGATCAGGCCCTTCAAATATGCTACCCACTGCCTTCCTCTGTCTCTTTTTCTTTCTATCTGGCCTGTCAGTATCAGGTTCTCTAAACACTCCTTCCTCATTGCATGTCCAGGAACTTCAGTTGTCTCTTCCTGATGCTCACTATTAATTTTGTTTTCGTTGCCATTATTTCCAACACCACATTATTGCATACATGCTCGGTCCATGATATCCACAGCATCCTTCTGCAGAACCACATTTTCACTGCTTCAAGTTTTACCTTCATCTATATATATACATTATATATATATATATACATATATATATAATATATATACATATATATATATTATATATATACATATATATATATATTATACATATACATATATATATATATATATATATATATATATATATATATATACATATACATATATATATTATATATATATACATATATATATATTATATATATATTATATATATACATATATATATATTATATATACATATATATATATATATTATACATATACATATATATATATATATTATATATATATTATATATATATACATTATATATATATACATATATATATTATACATATACATATATATATATTACATATACATATATATATATTATATATATACATATATATATACATATATTATATATGTACATATATATATATATTATATATATACATATATATATATATATATTATATTTACGTATATATCTATATTATGTATATATATACATATATATATTATATATATATATATATATATATACATATATATATATATATATATATATATATATATATATATATATATATATATACGTATAAAGAAATTTTTATTCTTGTGGGGATACTTTTGAAGTTTCCATGAGCGGATGTGACATTTTGGCGCATGGAGGATTGAGTGATGATGGATGGGTCCTTATGGTGAATGTGAAATTGTAAAGAATGTTTGGGTCATGATTCTGATTAGCTAGGTATAGGATAGTTACTGTTGACCAACCTCATTTTTTGTATCCCTCCAAACTCTGGCTTGGAAAATCTGATACTCACTAGACATATTGACGACAAAAGAGAACATACCTACTGAGCTTGAATAATCGGATAGTGGAACGTAGTTTGGGAGAATAAAGAAAACAATTATTAAGACCGTATGTTATATATCGCCGTACGACGACAAAATAACGAAAACACGCATATATAAAAATATAAGGTTATATTTTTATTCTTGACGACGAACCCGTGTGGAATAGAGAATGGAAGAGTGAGAGCGCACATAGAATGGGTCGACGGGAGTGTAGTCTTGCCTGAGGTGTCTCTCTGCTTCCACTGGCCGTTCTCTGCTGGCGAATCCGTGTGTCGAGGTCTTTTTATAGTCTTCTAGAACCGGGACTTTCCTTCCGGTTTTGCCTCGCCCACGCAACGCCCACGTAATTCCAAGAGACACCTGTTCTGTTTGCCTCCGTAGTCATTTCCGCCGCTGTCGGAAATAAGGTCAAACGAGCCTGACTCATAACCCTGCGACATCCGCTCTAGGCCCCGACAGGATGTATTTCTCAAACACCTGTCTTGTCATTCGCCGACCCCTTCACCGACGGGAAACACCATCGATTGCATCAACCTTCCTCGGGTGGGGCCAGATTGTTATATTACACTAAGGACAGGAGATCGTGGAAGGTCAAGATCGCCTACATCCTGAAATGACATGTCATATAAAGAAGAAGTGCGTTGATAACAGAAGGGATGATTTTTAAAAGTAAATTCATACTGTGTAAGTAAGTGGATGTCAGAACAAGTTTTGGAAGAAATAGAAAAAAGACAAATTTATTATGAGCTAAAAGAGACAGAAGATGTGGAGGGCCATGATTGCCAAAGTCTTGTGAGGATACGGCACTTTTTTGATTAATCTACCTTACTGCGTAATGTTAATCCTAAGGCTGCTGGATGTTAGACTTTTCTGTTCGAAATTCAATGACAACCAATTCCAAAGACACCTAAAAAAAAATCTGAAACATTTGGTTTATCGTTTCATTTGCAAAAGGGTTGAGGACATTAATCCGACAACAAAGATCACTCCTCATTTCTAAAATTTCAGACAGAAATTCCAGAACTTTCTATCATGTTCAATGAAGAACTGCTTTAAGTACAGTCAGTCAGTTGGGTACCATACGTGATACACGCTTTGGGCGATCATGTCTCGAAAGGGACATGACTGAATGGACATAAGATTATCCCGCAGTAGATTGCCATTGCTTTCTGCGGTAGACTGGTTGCCAGCCAAGGCTATAGAACCCAATTTCTATTATTTAACCCATAACTGGAGGGAAGAGATGGATTAATATCTTTCCCAAGGGTATTTATGCGTAAGTGAATGCAATGAATTCAACTGGAATTCGAACTCGGTACCCCGATTTGTCGTTCCGAGTCGATATTCACTGCACATCCTTTTAAGTACATTTAACGGTATTCGGTGAAACTTTCATGTTTTTATTTTTATTTTTATTTTTTTCTTTAAGAATATTCAGTAAACACAGGAATATGTTTATACGAGAATTCAATAGCTGTTAAATTACGTAGTTGTTCGAAAATTTCCCAATTAAAGCTTAATATTTTTTGACTTGTCACTAACGTAAAATTATGTAATGATGTAATATTATATAGTTTATTTACTACTTTCATACCCTATTTATACATCGATGCTATCAGTTGCTCTAACTGTGAACTGAGCTTGTTCGAAACAATCGTTTGCTTCTCTGGAAAGATTTCAAAGTTGAGAACTTTCTTCAATTCTTACCAAATAAACCTTTTTAGATGAAGGCAGATTTTATGCAGCTTGTTGTGTCTCTTTTATTTTCTCTAAATTATTTATGCCCCTGCTTCTTCATGCAAGGAGTAATAGAGTAGTTGTGTTCTCTACGGTTACTTTATCGAGACACCACCTCAAGTTAGCTGCCCTTTGAACCATTGAGCTCAGCCATCTTTCTGTAGATCTATGTTTTTTGTTTTTTTACTTTTCTTCCTTAGTTGCTACGTTTATTGTACATTTAGGTGATCCGGTCTCTTTTTTCATTCGTGATTGTTTTGGCAGAATAATTCCCGTAGCAGACTGCCGTTACTTTCTGAGGTAGAGAAGTTGCCAAGGAAATGCTATAAAACCCAGTCCATCCTGCTATTTAATTCATATTTGTAGGAGAAGATATAGATTCATTCCATTCCTAAGTGTGTTGGTATGTAAAAGACTGGCTGCCAGCAATGGCTATCTATTAGTTGGCATGCGTGATCATGTTTCTTTTCGATTCATATGTGACTTGACAGAAGAATGTCTGCAGTAGAATGCCGTTACTTTCTGGGGTAGACTAGTTTTTTTTTTTGTTTTTTTTTAATCATATCACCCCGAGCAAGGCGGTAACGCCACTGATGCGCAGGGGGCTACGTAAGAGTGAAAAGATTGGAAAAGAATGCCGGAAACCACATCCTAAACAGCGAACAAGGGATGGACCTCTTCACCTGTTCAATAGACGATGGTGGAGTGTGAACCGAGTGATAGTTTAGTCTATCTACTCCAATTGAAAAAAGAGTGACAAGATTGGAAAAGAGAAAGCCGGAAACCACATCCTAAATAGAGAACAAGGGATGAGCCGCTTCACCTGTTCAATAGACGTGGGTGGAGTGTGAATCGAGCGATAGTTTAACCTATCTACTCCAATTGAAAAAAGAGTGACAAGATTGGAAAAGAGAAAGCCGGAAACCACATCCTAAACAAGAAACAAGGGATGAGCTTCTTCACCTGTTCAATAGACGTGGGTGTAGGGTGGAGTGTGAACCTGGCGATAGTTTAGTCTACTCCAATTGTCTATCTACTCCAATTACCAACTAAGTCTATAGGACCCAATCTGCCTTGTTATTTAATCCATAGATCATGTTTTGTTCAAGTATTTTCGACAATCTAGATCAATATTTGGAATAATATATTGCCAGTATCGTAGACAATAGTGTCTTAGCTATATACTGGATTTTTTTCTGAAACATTAACTTTCAATTAAAAATGATATACGTCTTTCGTATGATGGACATTATATGTAGATCAATTTTGTTTCTTCTTCCTAACCTGTGAATGTTCTTTGTAGTACATAGGCCTTCCAAAAATTCATGTGAGAAAAGGCGTGTTGGATGTTACACACTCGGGCTATCCTGTCCCTTTTTCGATTCATGACCGCCTAAGTGTATGTCATACACGAGCTGTCCTTTCCTCACTCTCAATCTCGACAGAGCCCAAAATCGTCTCTGAGTCCTTGTAGGTACCCTCCAACCTCTCTCTGACAGATATGACAAGCCTCTCACTGCGCTATCTCTACTTCCATGGAAACTGGCCAGATGAACTCGATTCTTTGGTTCCGCTAGTGATAACCTTTACGACTAAGACCCGCTGTGCCATGTCCATTGTAACAAAACAACCGGATTCACTCTAACAGCTACCTCCCGCAAACAACTGCTTTGTGTAACCAACTACGAAGATCACTAAACACAGCCTGTTCAAGTCTAAGGTTAATCGTTATCTTTCCGTCCTGCCCGCATGAACTACCTCTTACTCTGTGACCCTCTACCCCTTTCCGAAGCGATCGTCTATCTAGTTCCACGTTTCTTAACCTTTTTACCCTTGGGTAACCTTTAAAATAAATAACATATTCCAAGGAACCTCTACGCAAAAACAAAATTACAGGGTGTCCATAAAGTTCGTGTGCTCTTTAAAAATTTATAACTTCATTTATATTTGCAATAAACATAATTTGTAAAGAGGATTAGGAAGAAGTAAATCTATATGTTTAAAGGTTTTATTGAAATTTTATTTAAGTTTCCACATGTCCTCCATCATTAGCAATACAAAGGGTAATACGATTTTGCAGTTCACGGAAACATTTGCCAACTTATTTATAGTAATGCTTGAAATCACATTAGTTATTTTAGCTTTCAAATCTTCTAATGAACTAGGCTTGGTTGCATACACAATTGTTTTCACATGAAAAAAAAATCTAATGGAGTCAAAATCTGGCGAACGTGGAGGCCTATAAAATGGTCTTCCTCTTTCGATTCATCTGTTAGGAAATTCCTGATTTTGAAACTGTCTAACACGCAGGGCAAAGTGACAAGGAACTCCATCTTGTTGAAACACTGTATTATCTTTCAAGTTTAATTGTTCAAGCTCATTTTTACAGATTATTTTTTACAAATAAAGTTACAAATTTTTAAAAGTGTAGACGGACTTTATGGACACCCTGTATATACCATTATTTTTCCTATTTTATTTTTATCGTATGTTACGTCGGGTAACAGAATTATGTGAAATAATACAAAACAACGTAATAGTATAAAAGTAGGTGTATTGACAGGAAAGAGAAGTATTTACAAGAGGTGAGGATTAGTAGAATACAGAACAAGGTAATTAGTATACAGTATCGTCGTAGAGACGTGATAGATTGACTAGTAGAACACTTCCGGTACAATACCGGAAATACCCGACTGACTCGCTCACTCGACTTCCTTACTCGACTTCCTTACTCGAGGTATAATCACTAATATTTTATATAGTGATTCGAATAGTCCATTTCCGTGGAAAGGTGGAGAACGCCCTAATATCGTAGTTCACGTCGTAGATATCAAAGTATATATTTTTTGAATAATTGGTTTAAGGAAAAATTATTACTTCTTTGTCAAATTTTTCGATAATCTATATATATATAAATGGGTATATCTGTCTGTGTGTGTATAGAAATCACCGAAATGCTTAGAATTTACGAACTCTTCTCCTCCGAGACGCCTTATGCGAATTCAACCAAAATCAAGTAAGTTGTAGACCAAGGTCCGAAACTTTGATGTACCCAAAAAAGTTTCCAATCAACGTGCAAGGTTCGTCAAAAATCAACGACAAACACAATTTTGGTTAGTCTTTTGCGCACTTTTATACATTTCTCCAAGACGCCTCACACAAGCCCAAACAAAATCACTGGTAAATCAAGGACTGATGCCTTGAATTGCGGACGAAAATTTCAATTTATACACACGGTCCGAAAAAAATTAATGGAAAACGTTGCATTTTGTGATCGTTTATTTCTTCGAAACGCTTAGTTGTATTGCAACAAAAGTCGGGTCTTTTTTGTAACTTCAACCTTATCATATACCATCACAATTTCCCGTTTTCTTCAAGGTGCCAACCCCTCCGTCGGTGCAGGGACAATGCATCTACTTCTGCGTCACAACGTTATCGCATTATAGGCTCCCGTAACGCCCACCCCTGTTTTTCCAATTGCACATAAATCATTCCCGTTTATTGGCATAACTGACCAAGCATGAATCACGTTTTACAAATACAACAAAAACCAATATTTACTTCGCATTTTTTTTCAACTTAGGCGTCACGGCAACCTGATACTGAAGTTTTTTGAATAAGCACTTGACCTTATCATTTCAACAAAACCACTAAAAAAGCCGGAGCAACGCCGGGCTATACAGCTAATGGTAAATAAAATTCATACTGTTCGTTTATAATACTTCCTCAGGGAGTTTTCACTCACACAAAAAATCCTAAACTCAACCGTAAAAAATAAAAATAAGAAACAAATATCATATACAGGGGGATAAAAAGTAGGGGGGGGGACTTTTTAACAATCCAATAAAATCAAGAATGATGGAAGAAAAATATCTTATTCAAAGTAATTGAAACCTTAAAACATACCATTTAAGAAACAATGATGGAATTTTCATTTTTTTTAAAATTACGTCCTGTATTATGGCGTCCTCCTGTACGAATGCATTCTTGAAATCTGCTGTTGTGACAGTGACTGAGATCCCCTGTTTATTTACAAAGAAATAGGGTTCGATGATCCCATGTAATGAAACAGCATACCATACTGTCACCTTACTAGCGTGTAAAGGGCGCTCATGAACTTCATTAGGATTTGTGTCTGCCCAGTAACGGTAGTCCTGCTTATTCACATAACCTGTGATATGAAGATGGGCCTCATCTGACATCCATAACTTGCTTAAAAATTCATCTTGATCCATGGTTACTGAAATGGCAGAGCGTTTACTTCATTAGGCCACTGTTTCGCAATGCTGCCACTTGCTCATGGCTGCCAATACACACTTCAAAAATTCCCGTTTTTTGGAGTCACCCTGTACCTATAATACAAATGGAAACAGAACGAAAACAGATAAGTGCAGCATCAGTTCATTATTTATTTAACCTTGACTGGGAACACAAGATTTTGAATGAAAATTCCGAACATGTTAAAAAGCATCAAAATTTTTAAATAATTAAAAATACTTTGATATTTTCTTTTAATAATACATAAACATTTTGACAATAAAACTTTGTCTTTATTAAGTTTGGGGCCTTTTAACATCATGCTATGCTGTTTTTTCAGCGAATATTTATCCGTGACTGGGAAAACAAGATTTTTACCATAAATTTTGAACGTGTTAGAATGCAAGAAAAAATTTTAAAAAATAATTTAAAAATAACTTGATCTTTTTCTTAATAACAACATTAACACTTTGATGATAAAACTTTGTTTTTTATTAAGTTCGGGGCCTTTTAACATCATGCTATACTGATTTTTTATATTTTTTAATATCATAATAGGTTAGATGGGATTATATATATATATATATTGCAATAGTGAAATAACCAAGAATATATCGTGCGTGTTTAGTAATATTACGTATATGAAAATAAATAAAAAGGTCAAAAGTGCATTAGCTTATCTCTCTTGTTCTCGGGGGACCCTTTTGCGGAATCTTAGGGTTCCTGGGAACCCTGGTTGAGAAACGCTGATCTAGTTACTGCCTAAAATCGACGTTGCTTAACTTTGATGATCGGACGAGAATTAGTGTTAATATTAGGTGAATGAAATTAAATAAAAAAATCAAAAGTGCATTAGCTTATCTCTCTTGTTCTTGCGGGACCCTTAGGAGCCTTTTGCGGAATCTTTGGGTTCCCGGGAGGAACCCCGGTTGAGAAACGCTGATCTAGGTACTGCCCAAGATCGACGTTGTTTAACTTTGATGATCGGACGAGAACTGGTGTTCAATGTGATATGGCCGTAAGTTGTGTTTCATTATACAGGGTTAGTAACCATCCTTCTTGCCCGACCCCATGAAAATCGTTTCGTTACAGAAATTTAACTATCGAGATTGTGTAATAACAGGCGATGGAAAATATGATAGGAAAAGCAAAAAGTGTATAGCGGAAGGTGCCTTGACGAATGTCAGAAATGTATGAAGAAATAGGAAAATACTTAGAAACAAAGAAAATGTACTAAACTGCTATATCTTATCTAATCTACCTAACAGTGCATGCTAGACAATTTTCTTACGGATGGAAAATATATTTTATTGACGAATGCTAAGCTTTAAAGAAAATTGTTACAATAAGGAAACGTATACTTGTAACTATAGGGAGCGGGTTAATGTTTAATTGATTCGGCTTTGTGTCACACATAACCGAACTCCCTGTAGTTGTAAGTTTTACGCAGAATTATTATCATCATCATCAGGTTTTCATCAGAGGGTTGGTTGTCGGCAGGTTGGAACGCGTGAAATAGTAGAATAGTGTAAGAATAAAATATATATCTTTCTTCACTTACACACAAATAACCTTGAAAAAGGTATTAATCTGCCTCTTACCTACAGCCTTTGGGTTAAATAACAGGACAGATTGTGTTCTGTAGCCTTGATTGGCAGTCTACCGCAGAAAGTAATGGTAACCTACCACGGGAAAATCTTCTGTCCAGCCAGTCATGTCTCTTTCGAGACATGATCGCAAGTGTATAAATATCTATAACTTAACTCACTGATTAACCATCTGTCTAAGAACATTATCAAATCATTAGTAAATATATATGCAGACGATGCTACGGGGTTTTTTAGGGAGCACCACCAAACAATTAGATGACCAGAGCTTGGTAGATGATCTCTCATTTGATCTTACTCTCACAGATCAATGGCTTAGGGACTGGCTTGTAACATTCAAAACTTTCAAAACCAACTACTAACATTTAATCACTGAGATGAGCCCGAGTTTTATTTTATAGTCATGATGTATTATATGTAATCTCAATGAGTCTCCTTACCTGGGACGTCCATTAGGGCTTAAGTCTCACTCTAAACCTAAAGTAGAACTTGTATATATGATCCATCGCTAAAGATAGAAAAGTGGTCAACTTCGGAAAGTATCTGACTCCTCCTTCGAAGCTCTATCTTTACAAGAGCCATGTAAAGCCAACAATCAAATATTACTGTCATATGGGCTGGGGTTACAGAATCTTCACTTTCTAGGCTCTACACACTTCAAAAGCGTTTTCGTAACATTGTGGGCGATGAGTTGTTTTCCACCCTACAACCAATTTCCCACAAGCGAAATGTTTTTTAACCTCTCGCTAATGTATCACTATTGTCATAACAGATGATCCGTCAACTAAATTTTTTTCGTTTTTATTTTTGTTTCGTCAGTTTAGAACATCAAAGCTAGGACCCGCCATGCCACATATACTGAGCCGCCTCACCATCACTCCATCCATATTCCATCGGTAAGGAGGAAGCACCACTCAGAAAGCTTCTTTTAGAGAACTGTTACATTAGAAAATGAATTCTGTAAAGGACATTTCCTCGATCACTATAATCTTAAACTTTTCAAGTCTTGGCTCAATCGTTATATATACACTAGCGGCCATAATTATTAAGCCACCCGATTTAAACAAAAATGGTGTATTTCATACTATTTTTTAGTATTTATTGCCAAGTGAATAATTGTAAATGAAAATAGAATGGTTCTTTTGTCATAATTACTTTGCAAATTTTACAAGGCAAAGAGCGACAATTTACCCATCGCACCATTATATATATATATATATATATATATATATATATATATATATATATATACACACACACACACACACACACACACACACACACACACTACCGGCCATAATTATTAAGCCATCCCAGTGTTTAAAAACAATTATGTATTTCATACTATTTTTTAGTATTTATTGCCAAGTGAATGATACTGCACAGTAACATGTATATCAAATGAATTTATAAATATTTAGGAATTACCTATATTGCCGTTTCATCAATGAAAGAATGAAGAAAATTAAGGATGATTCAGACGAATTCACCTTTGCTTCCTTGTCTTGTGAAATTGTGTAAAGCAATAATAATAAAAGAACCGTTCTATTTTCAATTTTCACTAAATACTAAAAGTAGTATGAAATACATCATTTCTTTTAAAAAACTAGGGTTGCCTAATAATTATGGCCGCTAGTGTATATCCTCATAATCGTTACATATATATCTTCATCATATGCACTTTTTGCTCGCCTTCTGTACACCCTTAGAACTATATTTAGTAGATCTCTACCTTGAGTTATTCTTGCGCCTTCTATTGAGTTAACTATAATATAAAAATAATAGGATTGGTTTTTTTTTTCCATCTTCACTCTTAGAATCGCTGAACAAAAAATCATCAATTTTGACCTTTCAAAACAAATGAACTATATGACAGAACGTTCGTTATACACTCCCGATCAAAAATTATATATATATATATATATATATATATATATATATATATATATATATATATAAAGTACACTTCAAACTAAACGCGTTTTTGTTTCGTTTTCTTTACTTTGTTGACGAAATGAGTGATGCTTTTACCTTTCTGTCTGGTTGTTTATCGTGTGATTGTCTTTTTTGATATTCTTTCATTTTCATACTTTCTATTTTCTTCTTCCTTCGGCTTTTAATTTCTCCATGTCTCACTTCGATGTGCGTTGTGGTGCAGTGGATATCGAATCGGAACGAGAAATCGGGAAGCCGAGTTCGAATTAAAATCGGATCACTCCTTCTATAACCCGATTTATTCGATTATCGATTTTCGATATTTATCAGGGGCGCCTTGACATAAAACCTAGCTAAGAACACTCGCAGACGCTTATAGTAAAACTGTGTAAATTTTCAAGAAAATCGGTTCAGCCGTTTCGGAGTCTATAGGTAACGGATACACACACACACACACAGACAAGCACACACACACACACAGACAAAGTTTCTTTTATAAATATGTTTAGATAATTTAGTGTATGTGCAATAAATCATTTCAAATCAACATCTTAAAACGAACGAGTGTTTAGATATATGTAAAGGGGAATAATTCAACGTTTAAGATTAAGAAGAAAAGACGATTTTGTAACTAACAGATGTTATTGGGAAACATCGTATTTCTGAAATACTTAGTTGATGCTCACAAGTCCCGCAAAAAAAGGAAAAAAAGAGCACGATTCGACAGTGCCTTAACATTAGCCCGTGAATCGATAAATCAGAAATAAAAGGATCATTATACTTAGGACCAAAAAGAGTCAGTTGAAATATCTAGGGCATATAAGGAGGAAAGAGTGGCTGGAGAATTTAACGCTCACAAGACATATTGAAAGTAGGAGGAACAGATAGAAGAAGCAAGTAACCTATTTAACGAGTTTGTGTAAACAGATGGCAGAAGAATGATTCGGCGATATTCCGAAAAGACAAACCTGTCTAAGATCTATAAAAGAAAGTTGTGGATAGTCATGATTGCTCAAGTCGTGAATGATCACATTTTTTTTAATCGTATCACTCCGAGCAAGGCGGTAACGCCACTGATGTGCAGGGGGCTACGTAATAGTGAAAAGATTGGAAAAGAGAAAGCCGGAAACCACATCCTAAACAGGGAACAAGGGATGAGCCTCTTAACCTGTTCAATAGACGTGGGTGGAGTGTGAACCGGGCGATAGATAGATCTATCTACTCCAATTGAAAAAAAAAAAGACAAAGTGAGAAGATTGGAAAAGAGAAAGCCGGAAACCACATCCTAAACAGGGAACAAGGGATGAGCCTCTTAACCTGTTCAATAGACGTGGGTGGAGTGTGAACCGGGCGATAGATAGATCTATCTACTCCAATTGAAAAAAAAAAGACAAAGTGAGAAGATTGGAAAAGAGAAAGCCGGAAACCACATCCTAAACAGGGAACAAGGGATGAGCCTCTTAACCTGTTCAATAGACGTGGGTGGAGTGTGAACCGGGCGATAGATAGATCTATCTACTCCAATTGAAAAAAAAAAGGCAAAGTGAGAAGATTGGAAAAGAGAAAGCCGGAAACCACATCCTAAACAGGGAACAAGGGATGAGCCTCTTAACCTGTTCAATAGACGTGGGTGGAGTGTGAACCGGGCGATAGATAGATCTATCTACTCTAATTGAAAAAAAAAAGACAAAGTGAGAAGATTGGAAAAGAGAAAGTCGGAAACCACATCCTAAACAGGGAACAAGGGATGAGCCTATTTACCTGTTCAATAGACGTGGACATGAAACAAGAAATAGCTTGAAGATTGGTAGCATAAGGTATTGAAGAAAAGAACTTATCAATCCTGATCCTCATTGCAATTTCAATCCTTTTAAAGACTGTAACATTGTGTATATAAATTTGAGAGTGGTATTCAAGATTAATAATTAAGTAGAAAAAAGATTCCCTAAATAATAAACAGCCAGACAAGTTGTTAGAAATATACCGTATTTCTGAAATATGTTTGGTAATGGAAGCTACTGGTCCAGTGAAACCAGAAACAGAAGAAATTGGCGATGCCTTTTTCATTGGCCTGTGAATTGATGAATCAGCAATTATCAAGAAGAGGCGATTTCCGATTAAAATGGAATTTCAACCACTAATTATGTTAGTGAGAATCTTCACCTCGTAGGATAAATGTCTACAATGCTAGAATTGGTGAATTCTTTTCATTCACTACCCCTTCTCCGTCACTGACATATAGTTAGTAAAATTTCCCTATTGGGGGGAAATAAAAGTAGCCAATACAGATTATATGCTTTGTACTTTTTATTACCACAATGAAACCTTTCTCTTTAGTGTATTGGCCTGAAGACAGCCGGGAGACTAATGGAGTGACGCAACCGATACAACCTCCTACGGAACAACGACCGTTGTTGCCAAACATCAGTTCGAGACATATACAACATAACGTTTTGATTATGTTATAAATAGCTTATGTCGTTTTTAATTTCAAACTGATCGGTTCTCGTATTTTCTCGCTTGATCAATGTCGACTGCTTGTCGCCTGATTGAAAAGCTTGATTTAAAAGAGAACAAGTCATATTTCAAAGGCAAGTCTGCTCATCGACACGCGGTTGGATCGTCATGTCTTTCGCAAATATGACATCCCCAAGGATCATAGATGCTCAATCTACCATAAAGTGTGTCGATTAGCCAGCATACTGACACGATATCTCCATAGCCAGCAGCACCCAGAAAGTCAAGCTACAGCAGGAAAACTAATAGGCTAGCAACGTAGGGAAAACCGCAAGATTATTATTATTATTATTATTATTATTATTTTTCATCTTCTTCTTCTTCTTCTTCTTTTTCTTCTTCTTTTTCTTTTTCTCCTTTCTTTTCTTCTTCTTTTCTTTTTCTCCTCTTCTTCTTCTTTCTTTTTCTTTTTCTTTTTTGTTCTTCTTTTTCTTTTTCTTTTTCTTCTTCTTTTTCTTCTTTTTCTTTTTCTTCTTTTTCTTTTTCTTCTTCTTTTCCTTCTTCTTCGTTTTTTCTTCTTTTCTTTTTCAAAAGCAAATACGGTCACATTGATCACATGTAAGAAACTCCGTCGATCCGCGTTCTGGGGGAGGGTCGACGTCTCTTACATATCTGCCTGCACGCATTTGTCTTGCATACTTTATCCTGTTGTTCTCAAAGTTCTTGACACCAGTAGCAATTAGATTTTTCTATATTTGCCAATTCGATGCAAAGATTGGCCTTATAATGCTTGTGGGGCGTACACTGCTGTAATTTTCTCTATGCTGACTCGCCATAAATAACCTGTTTAAGCATGTGTGAGTATGCGCCTATGGATTAAGGAGTAGGGACTCTGATTGACACCTGATCGGTCGAGATGTGATCCCGCTGTAACCAAGTGGATGTCTAAACACACTGATGAGCTGTGATACAGCAAAACAGGCTTGTATGTGGATGACTAATACACACACACACACACACACACACACACACACATATATATATATATATATATATATTTCCACGTTACCTTAAGAAGTGACAGACTCGTCAAGTACAATGGTCTCTCCTTCTTGGGAATTAACGGCAAGTATTTTGTCGTAGTATTTTTCATCAAAGAGAATTCTAGGACAAGCCAGCGATTCCCATACAGCACAAGCTCATTTACTAAGCATTTTTGACAAGACGAAAGCCGTAACCTTTCCTTTGATGAAAAATACTACGACAAAATACTTGCCGTTAATTCCCAAGAAGGAGAGACCATTGTACTTGATATATATATATATTGGGCACCTCGGCGTGGTGTAATGGTGAGCAAGCTTGTATCACTAGAATCATTATAAGTGAGTAGTGAGTTCGATCCTCACTGTGTACCTCCTACTTTCGGCCGTGTGTTACGTCTAAGCTATGCTTAGAAATCACCTTTCTCCAGATTTGGGAGATGGGAGCAGGGCTAACCACCCTGCCCCATAGAAAAACAGTTGTTACAGAAGCAGCAAAAACGCTGCCCTACACACCATTAGGTGTAAGGGGAAGTTTTATCATTACATCGTATTTCACCGAAGTGGGAAGAAGAGGTAAAGAAAAAATATTAAATCTTTTCTTTAGACTTGAAAAGTTACCGACAGTCATATCAAAAATATTTCTTTCATAGTCTGATTAAATGACCTAAAATGGTGGCCATTATTTCAAATGGGTGACGGTTATTTTTGCCCATAAGAAATAACGCCCACTATTATTCGAGTGCTTATAATTTATTTTAACTCGTTTATTTCCAGCATTTCTAACAAAGACAAAGATCTTCTACCAGAACCCGTTCCATGATTTATTGACCAGAAACTGGAATCTTGGCCGATTTTCAAAACCTTGGATGGTATCTCTGCAGACAAAACAGATGAGTAAATGGAACCATACATGCGGAGGCTTCCTTGCCAGTCGAAGATGGGTACTTACAGCTGCCCATTGTATAGATAAACGACCGTGAGTAAAAGGGCCCCGGTAAGGAGCACGGATAGTCTAGGAGTAACGGTATGAGCTAGAGATATATCACGCCAATGTTCTTGGCAAAAGGCAATCTCCTATCTTTATACAACAAATAACCTGTAAGCATGCATTGAAAATTTAACCAAATAAATATTTGGATGAGGGTGAATCGAAATAATATGAAACATTGTCATAATTTATTTATATTTTATATTAATTTTAAGTTTTTCTTCTTAATTTCATTCTTTATGTTGCAACGATCAGGTCGTTTTTGCATTCTACGACCGTTAAGCAAGATCCATTTATTGCAAAAATTGAAATAAAAATTCTAGTTCACACACGTATAAGTATAACGTATCATTTTAAGTTCTTTCCCACAACAAAAACGCTATTTCCATGGAAAGCATTCAGACGAACTACATTCCTTGAGTTTGAGTTTTGTTTAACGGTATATCAACACCTCTGTGGGTTATTGAATGCCTAAAAGGTGAGGTGGGGTTTTAAGGTATTTTTTATTCATAGTGAAAAGGTTGATTTAGATTTTAAGGAATTTTTTTTTAGAAAACTGAAGATGGATTTTAGTTTTATATTCAAAAATATATTGCTGGTAATAATCTTTTTTCCTTTTCCTTCAAAAATGTATATTTTTCTATAAAAGTATTTTATACTTTTATAGTGTTTTACCCCCAGTTTGAGGGTTAACTATTTGCCCATAGCGGGGACCCTAACAGGTGATACCACTCAGAGTCAGGATGTACCTGGAAACAACAGCAACTAAGAGGCGGTTCTATTCTTCTCACAACCTCCCAATCAGATGCTTTGCTGCTGGATGCAGTTTACCGTCATACCGAGGACCACTACATTACTTACTTCCAACAGTGCTTACCTTTACAGATAGGACCAACTATGCCAGGCACATTACAGCGAACCACCATCATTCCCTTCATATTCATCTGGTGATAGGTAGGTTCCACTAGATCAGTTTCTCCCTACGAACAACTACTTTTTGGAACAGTCTCCCAAGTGGATTCTTTCTACAATCATAAAATGTTCAAATCTAAAGTTAACTGTTATCATCCAAAGGTAGTAACATGAATTATGTCTCTTACTCTGTAACGTTCTCTCTCGAGTAGTTCTTGGTTTTTAGGCAGGGTGAATCTTATTGAAAAATTATAATTAAAAAATATCATTAAAAATATCATTAAAAATATTTAAAAAATATCATTAAAAATATCATTAAAAATAACATTAAAAAAATATCATTAAAAATATTAAAATAACATTAAAAAATATCATTAAAAATATCATTAAAATAACATTAAAAAATATCATTAAAAATATCATTAAAAAGAGAGAAAATTTATTGAATTAAACATACAGTGCTCTATTTATTATTCTGTCAAACTTTTTTCTCTTGAAAATCGTATTCTAACGTTCTTAAAATATATTAGAAAGAAAAAACACTATATACGTGATCTCTAATAAGTAAACACTTCATGCATTTATGCGCATGCGTGTTTCAGTATTTGAAGAAGAATCTTTAAGAAAATTCATTAGACATAAGCAATAGATGCTAATTATGAATTAAATTTGTTTTTTAATATATTGTTTGTTAGAATAATAGTGAAATGTTATAATTATTTTGCTACAGAAATGTGTTGCAAATAATTTTTACTAAAGAAATGCATTTAAAAAAGACATATTTTTCAGTGGTCAGAAATTAATGCAAGCGTTAATAACAGATAAGGGCTAAGATGTGTAAATGAACTACTAAGTGTTTTATTGTAGAAATCAATTGAAAAAAAATGGTTTGTCACGGGTAAGGAATTAAGGCAAGTATTGCTGATAGATTCTATATATAATAATAGATGTATTAATGCCCGGGCGCGTGGTGAGTCGATAAGATATCCCTCAAGGAGAAGAAAAACTAGTGCTAATCCGAATATCTCGAATCTTCTTGTCTCTGAGATTCTAAGCATTGATGGTGGGATTCGTTGCGGTGTTGTGCAAGCTATACGTTACTATACTCTTAGTACGAGCGTTACTAACATATATTGTTCTTGTTCCTGAAGTCCTATGAGGATGGAGAAAAGGCAAGATGAGTACTACAATCATTGATCAAACTAGTCGGTTATGATCATATTCGTTTAACTGAGTCAACAGCCATCGATTCATATATATATATATATATATATATATATATATATATATATATATATATAAACTAGCAGTATAGCCCGGCGTTGCTCGAGTGTAATGAAAGCTTTAAAACTATTCCATGGTCCTGGAGCTCAGACTCAGCCTAAATAATATTTGTGTGAAGTTTGGTGAAAATCGGATAAAAATTGTGGATTTATATAAAGGACACACAGACAGATAAACAGACACACAAACTTCTTGCCTTTTATACATATATATATTATCGATTTTCTGCACTATTGTAAGAACTGCAACCTTGAAACTTCTGAATATCGTTTCTTATGTCTTTGTCTATGAGTGTATCAAATTTGATTAAAATCGAACCACTACTTCTATAATCCGATTTTTTCGATTATCGATTTTCGATATTTATCGGGGGTATCTCGACACAAAACCTTGCTAAGAACACTAGCAGACGCTTATAATACAACTGTGTAAATTTTCAAGAAAATCGGTTCAGCCGTTTCGGAGTCTACAGGTAACGGACACACACACACACTCACAGACAAAGTTCCATTTATAAACACGTTTAGATTTACTAGTTTTTTTGAAACTCACCAATTCTCTCTACCTGCCCTAATGATGGCTTAAGTCGAAAACTTGGAGTATATTTTTTATGCAAACATCGGATAATTTCTGACGGAATTTCTTCATAATCTAGAAAGGATTATTCGTAATTTGATAAAGTCGATTATTAAAATTAATGTCAGTCGTGTTTTAATAATACTTCCTTTAAAAACAAATTTGCTTCCTAAATACACAGAAACTTTCTTTTATAAATTTATCCGCTTTTTTCGCAAACATCACATCAAGAATAACGAGAAATCGGCTTGGAGTAGAGGATCTTCTGCTTCTTCTATGTGACTTGTCCTTTCAGGACGTAGGCGATCATGGCTTTCCACTTCTCCCTATCCCTGGTGGCTCTTAGCACGCCTCCTCCTGTTACACCACCCAAACCCCGTTCTGTTATCCACCTGATCAGGTCCTTCAAATATGTTATCCGATGCTTTCCTCTGTCTCTTTTTTCCCCTGTCTGGCATGTAAGCACTCATTTCTTATTGCATGTCCCAGGAACTTCAGCTGTCTCTTCTTTATGCTCAACATTAATTTCTTTTTCGTTTCCATCATTTCCAAAACCTCAACATGTTCGATCCATGATATCCGCAGCATCCTTCTGTAGAACTACATTTCAGTTGCTTCAAGTTTTTCCTTCATCTTTGATGATATTGTTCAGCATTCACTGTCATATTGAAGAACTGACATCACATAGCAATCCAGTACTCTCTTCTTTGTTTCTAGCGAAATTTTCCTGTCTCTTAATGCTCTACTGAGCTTCTGGAACGAGTCCTTCGCCATGCCAATTCCTCTTCAGATCTCTGTGTCGCACTTTCCGTCCTCTGTCAGAACGCTTCCCAGGTATTTAAATTTTTGTACTTGTTTTATTTTATTATCTCACCCCACCTTTATTTGGCATTTTGGGTTGCTCTTTTTGCTGATGACCATGCATTCGGTTTTCTTGCAGTTTATTTGAAGTCCTTTCTTGTCACTCTCTTCAGCTATCTTCTGTAGGAGGTCTTGTAGTTTCTTTTCCGTGTCTGCTATCAGCACTGTATCATCTGTGTATCTTATGTTGTTCAAATTGTGGCCTCTGATGACAAATCCTGGCATAACATCTAAGGTCCTCAGATAGGATCAGCGAGTTCAAATTCCAGTCTAGTCATCTGTGTTCTCGTCGCACTTTTGCTTCTAGGATGTTACACAAATCAATTTTCCTTGTTCGTTCCCTCGAATTGGTTTAAATATCAGCCAGAGTGAATTCTTTAGTTTTGGGTTGCAGTTCTTCGAAGAAAAAGAAAACAGTAGAGAACAAAATGCCAAATCATTTCACGAAAAAATCAGGGCAATTCACGCATAGAAACATCATCACCTATCGGGTTATCAGTAGAATTCATGCAAATTTTTAAGGGAAATCAAAACACAAAACAAAATTATGCTATTAAATATTTATTCAACTAAATATGAACCATTTTATTGCACAAACTTTCTCCAAGCTTCATTCAACTTAATATAAGGTTGATGCAAATGTTTTTGCTGGTTTGTAAAAGGGGCATTTTAAATCATTGTAATTTATTTTATGCATATTGTTATTACTTAACATATCACCATGATTAATTTTTAACGTTTCTTTCAGATTATTAAAGCATCATTCATATTTTTTCTGGAATATTCTCACCCATGTCCTCAAGAGAACCTGTGACAACGTGTTTCTTGTTGCGAATCTTTGCTTTCACGACACCTTCAGACACCATTTTTGGGCAGGTGATGAGAAGTGCCATCTGGCCCCCCATCCTGCATATTCTCCTGACCTAGCTCCCTCGGATTATCACTTATTTCGAGGATTACAAAACCATTTAGATTAGGTTAACATCACGAGAGGAGAATGAACATGAGTTAGATTCATATTTCACATCAAAACCTAAATAATTTTACAAGCGAGGCATTTATAAGCTTGTTGACAGATGGAATCAAGTTATAGAGAGCAAAGGTCGTTATTGTTATGAATAAAGATTTTCAAAAACACAAAGTTTTTCATTTTCGAGATGAAATTTTAAATCGGCAAAACTTTTGCACCGACCTGATAATTCCGTCTTCCCATAAACTCATTAAGATGTTTTATGTCATCCAAAGTATAATTTTTTTTTATCGTTGACATGATTTTTTAAGAACCTAAAAAAATAAAAATCCGAAGGAACAATGTATGGCGGGAGGAGTAATACATCCCAGCGAAGCTGTAACAATTTTTGCCGGGTCTCCGAAAAAAATTAAAAAATGTGAGATTTGGTATTATTCTGATCGAAAACAATATATTCCCTGTTCACCAATTCTAAATTTCTTGAATTGCTGCCTTTAATTCATTCAGTTGTGAGCACTACTTTTCAGAATCAACTGGTTACTTGGCAGAAGCTCATATTACAGGATTCTTTTCCAATCTCACCAGATACACAGCATGATTTTCTTAGGATGAAGACCTGCTTTTGGGGTGGCTAAAGTTGGCACATGTCGCTTACCCTAGGATCATTTTCGCTGAGCATTATTGTAAACTATCCATTTATCGCAACCCGTCACAATTTGTTTTAAAAAGAGTGCATTTTAATACAGCAAATCACAGACAGAAATGTGATCCAAAAGATTCTTTTCCCTCAGATCATGTGGCACTCAAACATCGTAGCGATTTGAATACCCAAGCGTCTGTAAGTGCTCATAGATAGTCAGTCAGTCAGTTAAATGTTATACGTCATACACGCTTGGGTGATCATGTCTCGAAAGAGATATGAATGACTGGGCAGAAGATTATCCCGCAGTAGGTTTCCATTGCTTTCTGTGGTAGACTGGTTGCCAACCAAGGCTATAGAACTCTATTTGTCCTGCCATTTAACTCATAGCTGGAAGAAGAGATAGATTATATTAAATTATTTTATTAAGTATTAGTGGGGGATCAGTTTATTACTTCATAGCAATAGAAAACCGAGCCCCCATTATGCCCATTACAAATTTCAATTTTCCAACTATTATATTCAGTCAGTTCGTTAAGTGCCATACGTTCTATTTTTCCCAAGAGTGCTTGCGCGTAAATGAATGCAAGGAATTCAACTGGAATTCGAACTCGGCTACCCGATTTCACGTTCCAAGCCGATATCTACTGCACCACAACGCACATCCTGATAGTAGATTTAGATAAATTCAGTGTTTCTGATAACTCCTGCGTTTTGTAATGCGGGTTAATCACAATCAATGTCTTGATTTGGTCGTGATATGCAGTTGGGATTTGCTTGATCGTTCTTCATCAATAAGGCTACAATCATCAACTCTAAACTTAGCGAATCACTTCCGTATATTTCTGTCATCTAAAGCCCTTTCATCGTGCACAACACATATTTTATGTTGCTTGCGAGCCATTTTTACCATTTCGGTAATAAAATAGGATTTTCTTCTTCATGTGCCGTGTCCCTTCAGAATGTAGGCGATCATGGACTTCCACTTGGCTCTATCCCTTGTAGCTCTCAGTATATTTTCTTTTGGTATCCCTCCCAAATCCCGCTCCGCCATTCATTTGCTCAGACCTATCAAGCATGTCTCGTGCTGCTTTCCCCTGTCTCTCCTTCCCTCTATCCGACCTGTGAGTATTAAATTCTCCAGGCCCTCCTTCCTCAGTACGTGTCCTAGGAACCTTATCTGTCTTTTCCTGATGTTAAGTATCAGTTTTATTCTCGTTTGAATCCTCTTCAACACCTTATCGTTGCACACGTGCTCCGTCCATGGTATCCTCATCATCCTTCTGTAAAACTACATTTCTGTTACCTCAGGCCTCTCTTTTATCCTTGATGAGATCGCCCAGCATTCACTTCCATCCGTCTATGGTATCCTCAGCATCCGTCTGTAAAACATTTCTGCTGCCTCAAGCCTCTCTTTCATCCTTGATGAGATCGCCCAGCATTCACTTCCATCCGTCTATGGTATCCTCAGCATCCATCTGTAAAAACCACATTTCTGCTGCCTCAAGCCTCTCTTTCATCCTTGATGAAAGCATTCACTTTCATACAGAAGGACAGATATCCCATTGCCATCCAATACTTTTTTCTTTGTTTCCAGTGAGATTTTCCTGTCTCTCAGTAATCTGGTTAGCATTTGAAATATATCCCTGACCATGCCAATGGGTCTTTGGGTCTCCATGTTGCAGTTTCCGTCCTCTGTTAGAACACTTCCTCGGTATTCATGGACTTTCACAATAAAATAAGATAAAGTGTCTAAAATGCACTTTATAATCTCCCATTTTCATAAGGATGCAAAATTGACCCAAATTAAATAATTTATAATTTCTTTCTCAAGTGATAGCTTGAAGCGTTCCCTAATCGTAAATGTAAGCAACGATTAGATTTTGGAGAGAATGGAAACGTATACTTAACATCAGGAAGAGAGAGTGGAAGTATCTGTGATACATAATGAGGAAGAAGTGTTAGGAGAATCTGATACTCAGAAGGTAGGTAGAGGGGAAAGAGAGACAAGGGAAATAGCGCATGGCATTCTTGATTGGCTTCAGCAAATGGATGGGCAGTGCAGGGTTTGGGAGAAATAACAAGAAAAATATATCAAGAGCTACAAGCTTGTTGAGCTTAAGAGCAAGAACACTTCTTGTCAAACCAAAAATGAACTAAAGGCAAGTATTACGCCATCATTCACCAACTTAAACAAGGAGACCACCCAGAAGAGTTGCAGGTGATTACGAAGATTTCTGGATTCCGTGGTTGAAGCCAATGACGATTTTATTAAATAAATTTACTCTTTAGCATTTAAAGATATTTTCGTGTAATTTTAGTAAAATGAGATGCCAGTTTTATTTTTAGTTTTTAGTCATTTAGACAATTTATCCATCGCACGCTGAACACAGCCCTCCACATTTACCTGACTTTGCACCAACCGCTTATTTATATATTTATTTCTTTTATATTCCTGATGGCTGTAAAACGCTTTGATAAGCAAAACTTTATCTAATGAAAAGCGGATTCAAGAGTTTAGCAAAAAATAATCACAGCAAAACCTGTAGAATTTTAATCAAAAGATGGCTGCTTAATATGCTGAAACAAGTCATTGCAAATCATTGTGAATATGCAACTGAATAAAACGTAATTCTAGTTTGTTTGTTTTTTATTTAAGAAGAAGTTGGATAAACAAAAACGGAAATTTTTATATGAGTCAGCCTAATACGTGACAGTTCAAGGGTTAATAATTTCGCCTTTCTTTTAAGCCATACCCCTCCACTAGCATGGATATGGCAATTCTTCTTAAAGTAAAACACTGCGCCTCCTCAGGTTAACTCTCACAACAGACCTCAAGTGGAACGACTATATAAAATCTATAGCTAAATCCGCTGCTAAGAAGGTCGGTTCTATGTGTAGCGCCAGGAAGTCTTTCCAGTCTGAAACAATCCTGCACATATATAAATCTACCATCCGCCCGTGCATTAAATACTGCTGACATATCTGGCGGAGTGCTCCTGCTATCCAACTAGTGGTCCTTAACAAAATCCAACGGAGAATCTGTAATGTGATCCCGACTCGGCAGCTCATATATAGTCACTTTCTCACCGGCGCAATGTAGCTTCCCTGTGTCTCTTCTACAAATACTTTCACGGCTTCTGCTCCGATGAACTTAGCCCACTGGTGCCCACTATATATGAATTTACTCGAGCCACAAGATTAGCAACTAGGTACCACCCTTTTAGTGTGAAACCAATAAATTGTAAACGCAAATTCTACTCTATTAGCTTCTTTTCTCGCACTTCTCGCCTGTGGAATTTCCGACCGTTTACTTACTTCCCCGACAGTTAAAATCTCCAAGAATTTAAATGTAAAGTCAATAGTCATCTCCTACCTCACTAACCTGCATCCTCTCTCTCATGCTCCTTTCTCCGTCCACGCCACCCTCATCAGTATTCTCATCCTTCTCTTATCTACTAACTGACATACCTATAACCTGTTACTCTTTCGCATAACTTTCCTCCTATGTAACCCCCTGCGCACCAGTGGCAGTAAAATGCCTTTCTTGGGATGATATGATCATAAAAAAATACTCATTTCCTATCTTACTAATTTGCATCTTCTCTCTCTCTCTCTCTCTCTCTCTCTCTCTCTCTCTCTCTCATGCCCCTTTCTTCGTCCATTCTACTCACATCAGTATTCTCATCCTTCTTTTACCCATTTCCTGACACCCCCTATAACCTGTCACTCTTTCTCATAACTTTTTTTCTATGTAACCCCCTGCGCACCAGTGGCAGTAAAATGCCTTGGTTGGAGCAATATGATTATAAAAGAAAAAATAGACCAGGGAATAAAATATTTCTTGCTATACGTTATCTACTAATGTCGTAGAAATAAGCAAATCTTTCAGACACAACATTGAACCGTTTTTATATATATATATATAGATATATATATTCAATTTTCAGGGTTGATACAATCCGTGTCGCACTTGGAGATTATATTTTAAACGTTGCCGAAAACACAGAGCAGATTATACCAATCGAGCAGTATTTTATTGTGAGTATTTCAAAGTAAACTCTGCTTTATACTCTAATTCTGTTAAAATTTTCACTTCTTAATGTTATTCCTTATTTCATCAAGATCACGTAGTGGCCCAATACAACTTGGAACGTTTTAATAATCTGGGAACGTATTGTTTATTTTCCTTTTTCCCCAATAGGAGTAGATAGGTTCTATCGTCCGGTTCACTTTCCTCCTCCGGTTATTTCCTGTTTAGGATCAGGTTTCTGGTTCCTTCTAAAGGGTTTTCATTGTCTTTCATTCCCAGAAGTTCTTTGCGCCATAGTGGCATTATTGCCTTGCTTGGGATGAATTGATTAAAACAAAAAGGAATGGAGACGGTAGACAAAAATAGAAAGAGGCTTAAGACAAAAATGCCAGATTTATTTAACGTACACAAATCCCGAGAGATCCAGAAGTCCTGTCGGGATTTATTATTGGTGGGAACACTATTAGGAAAATAAGATACCCAGATGACACAGTGCTCGTGACAGACACAGAAAGAAAGCCGCAATAACCCCGAGACAATGTAGTAAAGGAAAACTGGAAGGTAGGATTAATCAACAGTTGTAAAAAGACAGAATGTATGGATCTTAGCAAGAAGAACCAATGAAGATTCGAGTCAAGAATTGAAGACGTCTAAACAAGTAAAGAAATTTAACTGAGAAATGATAAACAATAGAAAAGGGGGGCAGAAATTTGAAATGGCATTGTAATAGCGAAAGATGCCTTCCAAAAGCCAAATAATGTTTTAAGAAACAGGAAAATTTCGTTAAAAAAAATATTACTGAATTACTATGTAATATCAATCCTCCTGTATAGCCGAATTCAAATTCCAGTTGAATTCATTGCATACAATTATGCTCAAGTACCCTTGGGAAAGCCTCTCTTCCTTCCAGTTATGGGTTAAATAACAGGACGGATTGGGTTCTATATTCTTGGCTGGCAACCAGTCTACTGCAGAAAGCCATGGCAACATACTGCGGGATAATCTTCTGCCCATTCAGTCATGTCTCTTTCAAGACATGATCACCCAAAGCGTGTATCACGTATGGCACTTAACTGACTGACTGAATATAATAATTGGAAACAATAAAAATTTGTACTGGAAAAATGGGGTGTCGGTTTTCTAGTGTTATGAAGTAATAAACTGATCCCCCACTAATTATACTATAATATTATCTATCTCTTCTCCCTCCAGCTATGAGTTAAATGGCAGGACAGATCTGGTTCTACCGTAGAAAGTAATGGCAAGCTACTGCGGGATAATCTTTTGCCCAGTCAGTCACGTCTCTTTCGAGACATGATTGCCCAAAGCGTGTATCACGTATGGCACTTAACTGACTGACTGAATATAATAGTTGGAAACAATTAAAATTTGTACTAGGCATAAAGTGAGGGATCGGTTTTCTATAGTTATGAAGTAACAAACTGATCCCCCACAAATTATACTTAATATAATAATATAATATAGTCTATCTCTTCTCCCTCCAGCTATGCGTTAAATGACAGGACAAATTGGGCTCTATAGCCTTGGCTGACAACCAGTCTACCGCAGAAAGCAATGGCAAACTACTGCGGGATAATCTTCTGGCCAGTCAGTCATGTCTCTCTCGAGACATGATCACCCAAGCGTGTATCACGTATGGCACTTAACTGATATAGCGACGAATGTTGGAAAGTATTTTCACATCTAAGTGTTACATCAGAGCAAAAATGGGGTATCCAAACCATATGTATGATGAAACTGCCAAATCCTCTCTTTCTAGCCTTGAAAAAGATGAAAAAAAAAAAAAACCTTTTACGCTGACTTGTCGGAGAAGAATTGTTTTCCACCCTACAACTCCATCTTTCTAACAGACGAAATGTCGCAACCTCTTCCTAATCTATCGCATTCTTTAATTCAGTGGTTCCCAAACTTTTTTTTGTTGTTGTCTGGGCCGCATTTTGCAGAAAGAAAATTTGCTCACGCCTCACCAAATTTCATATGATAAAAAATACATTTAAAATAAAACACAAAGAGAGGGCTAAAGGGAGATAACTGCGGATCTGAAGTCAGAACATTACCATTGATAACTCACTCCATCAATTTGAGGAGCCGAGTCCTCAAATTGAAGGAGAAGAGTTATCTTATTCTTAATACTTGACAAGAATGCAAAAACATCACAATGATGAAAACGGTCAATAATTATTTATAACTATTTATACTGAGACTCTTCTGGCACATTTTGTGTCGGTTGGGGACCGAAATCACCTCTCAGTTGCGTCTCTGTCCTCGAAGACAGAGGTGCATTTGAGAAAAATTATACTTTGCAGATGCCCGGTTCCGAGGAACAGTGTCTCGCGGCCGCGCAGCCCTATTGCAGCAGAAGTGTGGACCAGGTGCTCGTCACCGGGGCCAGCTGAACAGGCGGTTGTGGTGAATGGAAAATTTTTGTTTCTTCGCCCATCTGTACGCGGTCAAGCTCCCCACGTTAAAAACGACCTTGTGTCACATCTCACTCCAGTAGTGAGGAATAGGGTAAATATCTACTGGAACTCTCGAATGAAATTACTAGTAATCCATAATAATATTTTAAATTTGGCAGTCATATTTATTTTTGGCAAATGAACTTTTTGAAACTGTTTCTAAATCTTTGTCTTTCAATCCTTCCGCTTCACCTGCTATCATCCTCGGCCATAATCTATAATCTATAATCCTTCTATAATCTATAAACCGCACCGTACCGTTTGAGAACCTCAGCCTTAGTTACACCAGTTCAAAAGTTTTCAGCTAAAACCCACCATGTCACTTATACAGGGTGGAATCGTTTCCATTCCCTTCATGTTCCATTAGGAAGAAGTAAATTCCATTTGAAAAGCTTCTTCTCATGAACCACTACCTCTACGGTGTGGAATGATGCGTTCTTGATCATTACGATCTTAACTTCTTCAAGTCTGGGGTCAGCTGATATCTTTTCTACATATTCTCATAATCAACACTTCTTACCTCTTCCTCTTCACACCAAAAGTTAATTCAACAATCCTTTACCTTGAGTGGCTCTTGGGCCCTGTATTTTATGAACAACAGTAAAAAAAGCTGGTAATCGTTTATTTTATTGCTTAAAAGTATATCTACTTTAGCAAAAACTAACGTTTATATTATTAAGAAATAATGCTCAAGTAAAAAAAAATGAATTGCCTATATATATACACTATCGGCCATAATTATTAGGCCACCCCAGTTTTCTTTAAAGAAATTATGTATTTCATGCTATTTTTAGTATTTATTGCCAAGTCGATAATTCTAAATAAAAATAGAATTGTTCTTTGTTAATACTGCACAATAATATGTGTCCAGTTTTTGTGTCCAGTTTTTGCGCTCTCTTCCCCATGCTAGTCTCTTTTTTTTTATTGGCTGGCCGAAGCAAAGGTTTCCTGGCTGCCTTGTAAAATTTTGCAAAGTAATATTAATAAAAGAACCACTCTATTTTCATTTAGAACTATCCACTTGGCAATAAATACTAAATAGTATGAAATTATGGCCGGTAGTATATATATATATATATATATATATATATATATATATATATATATATATATATGAAAAAGAATTTGAAAATGCATCTGGATTTTAAGAATATTTATTTAGCGTAACTTTACCGGTTTTACAGTTCTCTGTTTTTCAAAAGTTAAACTGAGATGAAGAGATGTGTGGCTATGTCATGATAAGTTTTGCATTTAACTGTAGTTAGAAAATTCTTTCTGTTTTATGCAAAAAAAAAGGGGCTTAGACAGTTATCTGCTTAAAATACAATCTGATTCACTCCAGTTGGATTTTCAACTTCTTTTTCCTATTTTTTCCTCTTGTGATATATTTAGAAATTACTTTCTTTCATATATATATATATATATATATATATATATATGTATATATATATATATATATATATATATATATATATATATTATTAATTATTGATATTGATATTAACAGAATTACAACTATAAAAGCAACGCAGAAGGTTTTCCGAACGATCTTGGACTCATCAAACTGAAACGGTCGGCCATTTTGAATCGCTTCGTAAATACCTTAGGTACTTTCGTTCTTGGCGATGTAGACGAGGCTCTTTGCACTGTCAGTGGCTGGGGACAAGTTTCCAGTAAGTATGACTATAGTTCATTTACTTTTCACGAGTATACTGAACAAATGAAGCTAAAAGTATTCAATGCTATCATCATGAAACAATACAATGGAGTAGAATTTATTTATATTTAAATATTACTTTTATGTACTATTTTTTTATGTATAAATACAAAATTTCAATCAAAATTTCTGTAAAACAAAAACGCTCCTAAAACTGAACTTTATTTTAATCGAAGATATACGTATTTCGGGTTTTTTTCTTTTAATAAGCTATTTTTTTCAATAACATCTTTTTTTTTAATATACCTTTTTTTTCTTTCAGTAACATTTTTTCTTTCGATACATTTTTATTATGAATACGCCATTTTCTTTCAATAAGTTTTTTCTTCAATATGCTTTTTTATTCAATAAGACTATTTTTCAATAAACACTTTTCTTTCAATACATTAAGCTTCGTTTTCTTTCAAGAAACTTTTTTCTTTTAATAAGCTTTTAACTTTCAGTAAGATTCTTCTTTCAATGAGTTTTTTTTCAATACCCTTTTTTCTTTCAAAAGGCTTCTTTTTTTTATAAGCATTTTTCTTTTAATAAACGTTTCTTTTCTTTCCATAACCTTTTGCTTTTTCGAATATCCTTTTTCTTTAATAAGCTATTTTTATTTGAATAAATTTTTTACAATATTTTTAATAAGTTTCTTTTCCATAAACTTTTTTATTCAATAAACTTTTTTTAATACTCATTTTTCTCTCAATATCCATTTTTTAATAAATGCTTTTCAATAAACTTTTTTCATGCATCTTTTTTCAATATCCTTTTTTTTTCTTTTTTTCTTCCAATGCTCTTTTTTTTTTTTACAGTAACATTTTTTCTCTTGATACCCTTTTGTTTTATTCAATGTTTTTTCAATTAGCTTTGTCTTTCTATAATCTATTTCTTTTTCAATAATCATTTTTTCTTTTCATATGCTATTTTTAATAAGATTTTTTTCTTTCAACATGTTTTTTAATTCAACAGGTTTTTTATTAAAAGCTAATTTAAACGTCAGCACCATAAGACGATGCGTTAACGTTAACGCTACAACTTCTTCTAGTTGTTAAAAAATAAATGGATTGATCAGAGATAAATGGATTGATCAGAGATAAAATAAATGGATTGATCAGAGATAAATGGATTGATCAGAGATAAAATAAATGGATTGATCAGAGATAAGTGGATTGATCAGAGATAAAATAAATGGATTGATCAGAGATAAAATAAATGGATTGATCAGAGATAAATGGATTGATCAGAGATAAATGGATTGATCAGAGATAAAATAAATGGATTGATCAGAGATAAAATAAATGGATTGATCAGAGATGGCTGAAGACGTTAGCGTATTTTTTAATTGTTTTTCACCAAGCAAGGCCTTCATGCCACAGAACACGGAGTGTTACAATGAGGGAAATGTGAGTGTGAAGACTTTAGGGAGGAGGAAAGGACAATAAAAGAACAGGGTTAAGGAAGACAGAAGATGGCAGTTGACGTTGCCTTTAAATTTTTGAAGATTTTAGTTGACAAGGAAGCAAGAAATCGGAAGGGACTTCTACAATTGTAAAAAAAATTCTATAATTGTAAAAAAAAGAAACTATTAGAAGAGACGGCTGCATCTAACGGTAAAACGGTGAGACCTAGGCGCCAATCTAGTAGCACGCTTAAATCATGCAGACGAAGCACTAAGAAGAACAACTTATTAAGAACAGTTGCCATGAAATATTTAAAAAGGCAGAGGGAAGACACGTCACATTGGTGAGAAAACCACAAAAGTCGAGATACAAGGTTAGGACCGATTACATTACAGACTCTTTGAATTTTGCTAAGAATCTCTGTTATAGTGCTCTTCTACAAGGAATGGACTCTTTTTCTTACCATATATAATTACCTGCGTGACTCCCGATAAGCAGTAAGTCAGCAGTGGACGACACCTAGTACGCAATTAAATACAGCTACTAGTCAGGCAATACACAGTGTAACTGTACCGTTCGGACATACTTATTTCTATTTACTTATTACTAACACTTAAATTGTACATATTTCTTGTTATACTAATACACTGTTTTGAACCTACTTTCTGTGTTACGTGTATTACTTCCGGCCAAACCGGTCACTATAACTTGCAGCGAAGTTTCGTCACAACAACTCCACAAAAAATTGGCGTCGAAGATCCACAACAATCTCGAAATAGGCAGTAGGAATAGCAGAGCAGATATAGTAGCTTCATTCAATGCACGGATGAATGGTGGGATGCATAAATCTGCAAGATGGATCCAGACCAGAAAATTTTCCGACACGACATTGTGAACTAAGTTATATTCTTTTTTTTTTATCAGTTCATCCCAAGCAAGGCGGGACAGCCACTAGTGCGTAGGAGGTTACAGTGAGAAAAAAGACTAGGTACAATGGGTATTAAAGAAGGGATAAAAGATGAACGGGATTAAAAAAAGACAGAAGATGGCAATTGAAGTTCAATTTAATTTTTTTGAGATTGTATCTATCTAGGAAACTAGTAAACGGAAGGGAGTTTCACAGGCGAGAATTGCGAGAAAAGAAACTGTTAGAGTAGAAGTGAGGTTGCATTTAGCTATTTCGACAGTAAAACAGTGAGACATAGATGCCAGTCTAGTAGTACGCTTAGATTCATGTAGTTCGGGCACCAGGGAGTAAAGTTATTCAAAGCAGTTACCATGAAAATATTTGTCGAAAAGACATAGGGAAGCTACGTCACGTCTGTGAGAAAATGACTGGAATCGAGATGCCAAGTCAGGATCGATTATATTTCAGATATTTCCTAAGATTTTGTAGAGAACCGAGAGGTGAATAGCAGGAGAACTCGACCAGATATGGCAACATTATTGAATGCACGGACGAATGGTAAATTTATAAAATGAATTCTGACAAGAAAAACTTTCTTGCACGACACATTGACCAAACGCTCCCAGCAGTAGATGCAGCTATAGATTCGAAGTTTTATTACAAAAATGCATTGTTTATATTTTGAATCTATAATAGTTTGTAAGAGGTTTTACTTTATAATGCATCGTAAAGATTTTTACTCCAGAAAGGCATTGTTCATGTTTATTACAGAAATTACTGAAAACCAATAAAATATAATTGTCAATGGTTAGGAATTCAAGCATTCCTAATATATGATTTTTATATGGATAATGTAAATACATTGTTCATATTTTATTTTCTGTTGAAAAGCATTGAAAATTGGGAAGAAATATTGCCATTGATCAGAAATTAACCCAAACTCTATTGAACGTTTGATTGATTTGTTTGTTTAACGACATATCAACTCATTATAGGTCATAATGACGAAATTTAATTTTCTTAGAAGTTCTGAAGTCATAAAATTATGATATATGTTATTCTGCTTTCACAACTGAATACATGGTAGAAGATACTCAGCTTTTGTACATATGTTTGTGTGGACGTGATCACTAAATGCGGTGGTATATGTATTTGATATAAGAAATTGTAGGATATTATATGGACTAATGTCATGAAAAGTTTGTCAAAACAGTTGGGATGTAAATATTTGTAGAAAAGACAAAGGTGGGCCACATTACGCCGGCGGGAAAGTGACTGAAGACGTGATGCCAAGTCAGGATTAATTACATTACAGATACTTCTTTGGATTTTGTCGAAATCCTCGAGATGAATAGCAGAAGCAGCCAAACAGATATGGCAACAGTATTCAATGCACGGACGAATGGTAAATTTATTAATGTGCAATAAAATATAAGTCCCCATTTATGTATCCAGCTTTCGTAAAATTTGTTTGCTGCGTACGTGATTGGCTCATGGGATTCTCAGCATCCCTCTGGAGAGCACATTTCTATTACCTTCCGTAATCTCTTAGTGTTAACTTTAAATTTGCTAAATGCTAACCTGCTAAAATACTAGAGACAAATAGAGAGTGAGAGTGAGAGGAGTAAGAAGATCAAGGAAGAGGCGGTATAGAGGTCGGAGAATTTGATAAAGAGGGGTATAGACGAAGAGGAAGAGAAGATAGGAGGAGGTGAAGCAAGTAAAAGGCGATAACGAGGAATGAGAGCAGAGGAGGAGGGAGAAAGAGAATAAGGTAGTAAAGGAGTAGGAGAACGAAATAGAGCAAGTGAAGAAAGATGTAAGGAGGATGAGGAGAACAGAGATCTAAGAGAAAGAGAGAGCGAAAAAAAGAAAAAGAGTGAGGTGAAAGGGAATAGAGAACAAATAAAAGGAGAAGGAGAGAGAGCAAAAAGGAGGAGAAAGTAAAGCGGCGAATTGAGAAGGAGAGATTCACGAATATTTTTTTTTAATCGTATCACCCCGAACAAGGCGGTAACGCCACTGATGTGCAGGGGGCTACATAAGAGTAAAAAGATTAGGGAGCTACGTAAGAGTAAAAAGATTAGATAGGAGAGAGTGAAGAGAAAGACGAACCAGTTAGAAAGGAGCAAGAGAAGGATGGGAATACAGGTGTGATGACAGTTGCAAAGGTGGAGAGAAAGGAAAGGATATACAGGGTGGTGTAGAAAGAACTAGAGTCTAGTAGTTCAGAGATGAGTACTGACGTTGCATTTAAATTCCTGGAGATTGTAGCCGTCAGGAAAGCAAGAATATGGAAGCGAGTTCCACAGGCGGGAAGTATGAGAAAAGAAGCTGCAGGAGTAGAATTGTCGTCTGCATTTGGATGGATCTAACTGTGAATGGGTAAGACCCAGTCATTGCACGGACGAATGGTAGATTTATAAATGTATAAAATGAATTCTGACGAGAAAAAACTTTCTAGTCCGGTACAGTGACCCAACTTTCCTAGCAGTAGATGCAACTATAGATTTGATGTAGTCGTTCAACTTCAGGTCGGTTGAAAAAGTGAGATCAAGGAAGTGCAGTGTGATGCTCTCCAGGAGATTATCCATACTCTTGCTGATGGCAAGCAGGAAAGTTTGTCTATGGTGTTTAAAGCTGAACGGTTTTTTTTTTTCGGGAGGCTTTAAAATTTATAAGCCATTCAGTCACTTAAGTGCCCTACGTGATACACGCATGGGCGATCATGTCTCTTTAGAGACATACTAAGCAGATTATTCCGCAGTAGGTTGCCATTACTTTCTGCGGTAGACTAGTTGCAAGCGAAGGCTATAGAACCCAATATGTCCTGTTATTTAACCAATAACCGGAGGATTAAGAGGCGGTTTTTATACCTTTCCCAAGAGTATTTGCGCGTAAGTGAATGCAAGGAATTCAACTGGAATTCGAACTCTGCTCGCCGATTTCTCGTTTCGAACTGATTTCCACTGCACCACAACGCATATCCCAAGCCATTCAGTCATTTGAGTGCCATACGTGATATACACTTGAGCGATGTCTCGAAAGAGACATGACTGACTGGGCAGAAGATTATCCCGCAGTAGGTTACCATTACTTTCTGCGGCAGACTGGTTGCGAGCCATGGCTATAGAACCCAATCTGTCCTGTTATTTAACCCATAACTGAAGGGAAGAGACGGATTAATACCTTTCACAAGGGTATTTGTGCGTAAGTGAATTCAAGGAATTCAACTGAAATTCGAACTCGGCTCAACGATTTCCCATTCTGAGCCGATAACTACTGCACCACAACGCACATCTTAAGTCATTACCTGTCCCATTTAACCAATGGGACAGGTAATGACTTAGGATGTTTCAAGAGCAGCCTTGGCAGATTTCCTATAGAGACGCAAGTAAAGGGTAGTTCTATCTGCGTAGATGACTACTTAGAACTGGTGACATAAGAAGTTAAAGGTACCAATCGATTCAATATAGTCGCTCAAATTTCTTTTATAATCATGTCGACCCAAGCAAAGCAGTTTACTGCCACTGTAGAGCTGGGGGTTACATAGGAGGACAGTTATGAGGAAGAGTGTCAGGTTATAGGGGCTGTCAGGAAGAGGGTAAAAGAAGAATGAGAATAATGATGAGAGTGGAGTGGACGGAGAAAGGAGCATGAGAGAGAGGATGCAAGTTAGTGAGATAGGAGATGACTATTGACTTTACATTTGAATTCTTGAAGACTGTAGCTGTCGGGAAAGCAAGCAAATGGAATGGAATTCCACAGGCGGGAAGTGCGAGAAAAGAAGCTAATAGAGTGGAATTTGCGTTTAAAATTTATTGGTTTCACAGTAAAAGCGTGGGACCTAGTTGCTAATCTTGTGGCTCGAGTAAATTCATATATAGTGGGCACCAGTGGGCTAAGTTCATCGGAGCAGAAGCCGTGAAAGTATTTGTAGAAGAGACACAGGGAAGCCACATTGCGCCGGTGAGAAAGTGACTGTAGCCGAGCTACCAAGTCGGGATCTATCACATTACAGATTCTCCGTTGGATTTTGTCAAGACCTCTAGGTGGATAGCAGGAGCACCCGACCAGATATGGCAGCAGTATTCGATGCACAGGCGGATGGTAGATTTGTATATGTGCAGGAAGGTTTCAAACGGGAGAAACCTCCTGTCCCTGCACAGGGAACCGACCTTATTAGCAGCCGATTTAGCGATGAATTCTATATAGCCGTTCCACTTGAGGTCTGATTGGAGTCCTTCCTGAAGAGGAGAAGATAGCCAGAGACGTAGAATTCAGAAGAGAGGATAGAAGGATTGTGGTTAGTTTCGCAGAGGGCTAGAATGTCAGGTGAGTTTAATTGGAGTAAGGATTCGACACGGTAAAAGTCGGAACGAATACCTCGTATGTTAGTGAAAGAGATCTTGATGGGTTTGGGTGTTTTTTAATTAGCTGCTTCGTGCCAGTAGATAAAATACGCCTTTTGCAAATGTTTAAATATTTTTTACTAGGAATACAAAGTTTAACAATCGCAATATAAACCCAGAGCAAAAGATTAACAGGTGCCTTTATTATTCGCTTTTCATTAATATTCGAAAATTAAGAAAAGACTCGAAGCAACAGGTTCTACAGAAGGATCCTGAGGATACCATGAACCGAACATCTGATCAACGACGAAGTTTTAGAGAGAATAGAAACAAAAATGAAACTGATACTTAACAACAGAAAGAGACAGATGATGTTTCTGGAACACGTAATGAGGAAGGAGGGCATGGAGAATCTGATACTCCCAGGACGGATAGAGAGAAAGAGAGACAGGGAAAAACAGCGCGTGACATACTTGAGAGGCTTGATAGCTTTTTCCCATAACTCTTACTCTGTGAAAGAAACACCATACTTTCCTGACAAGTACAATCTTCTCTCTATTTCCATGGTCAACCGATATCTATCCTGTTCGTCATAATACTCTTATTTCCTTTTAAACACCCTCGGTAATCAACTGTCTTGAGGGGGCATTGGAACTTGTTTTGGGGGAACTATCAGTAAGGATGTGCGTTGTGGTACAGTGGATATCGGCTCGGAACGAGAAACCGGGGAGCCGAGTTCGAATTCCAGTTGAATCCATTGCCTTCACTTACGCGCAAATAGCCTTGGGAAAGGTATTAATCCGTCTCTTCCTTCCAGTTATGGGTTAAGTAGCAGGACAGATTGGGTTCTATAGCCTTGGTCGGCAACCAGTCTACCGCAGAAAACAATGGCAACCTACTGCGGGATAATCTTGTTCCCTCCATTTATGGGTTAAATGGCAGGACAGATTGGGTTCTATAGCCTTGGTCGGCAACCAGTCTACCGCAGAAAGCAATGGCAACCTACTGCGGGATAATCTTCTGCCCAGTCAGTCATGTCTCGAAAGAGACATGATCGCTCAAAGCGTGTATCGTGCATGGTACTTAACTGACTGACTGATCAGTAAGTAAAAAAGCCAATGAATTACAAAAGACAGGATATATATAAACGGTTATATATATTTGTATAGAGCACTCTCTATAAAAGTAAATGCATGAACAGCAGGTTAAAAAACCTACGAGTTCCACAACTTTGTTACAATATATATATATATATATATATATATATATATATAGTGTATCGAGGCAGCAGATAATTTTCTAAACATATACTATTAAGTATAACAGACAATGAATGTCTATTATGCTTAATCATGAGCCGTTCTAAACATGGCTTTAATTTCTGGTGAAAATAAAGACAAATGCCAACATTTGGATATTTTTTTTAACTATGCTGGTTCTAAGCTTTCGACTCACATGAGCCATCTTCAGAGAGGTTACAGAGACGTTAACATAAAGACATTCACCATCAAACACAAATTTTAGCCAATAACACAATAATTCTCACTCACAGACACAGTAAAAAGAACCCTCAGATATTGGAGGCCATCTACATTAAATCAAAACAACCCACACTTAATAAAATCACATTTTAATATGGTTATAATACATTACATTGCATTTAGACATATGGTTCTGTTACCATTTCGAGCTCTGATGCGGTGTGACGTCATAGAACCGCATTACAAATTTACGACATGCGTCTGGTATTCGGTGACTGTTATCGTTGTTTAGTAATATTTTATGTCAACACAAGATAAAATCGTCTTTGATGGTGTATGTATTTATCTTAACGTCCCTGTAACCTCTCTGAAGATGACTCATGTGAACCGAAAGCTTAGAACCAACAAATAAAAAATATACAAATGTTGGACAATTTTTGTCATTATTTTCACCTAAAATTAGACCGAAAATACGATGTTTAGAACGGCTAATGATTAAACATAATAGACATTCATTGTCTGTTGTATTTAACAGTATATATATATATATATATATATATATATATATATATATATATATATACATCAAAGGCTGATAACCATCAAGCTTAAAAGACACTCCTTTTGTTTACAGAGGAGGGATAAAAGGACATCTGACAATTGCTAGAGGTGAAAAACTGATAATCAACATATCATACAGTGTTGAATATATATATATATATATATATATATATATATATATATATATATATAACACGGGTATCATACGACTTCCGAAGACCTAATTTTGAAGTTAATGTTAAGGAGGACGCATCATAAACGAGATATAAAATTAGCGTATATATTGCTCAGTATGGCAACTGTAATGTTTTTTTTTTAATTTGACATATAATACAAACACCTTTCCAAAATAAAATAGTATTGACATGATTCTATAACATTCTAAAAGGTCATTAAGAAGACTATATGAGTCATCATCATCATTCTGCGGCCTCGGCCGAGATTCAAAACCTTGTCAGTAGCTGAATGCTTGATGCTTCGCTAGAGCTACCAAGGGTGTTTTTATCGTGACACCATCACTAGATGGGTTGCCTACCACGGCTTAAGAGAAGCCCATTCACCCTCATCGAGAGAGGGATATCCCGCGCCAATTTCTCAACCTGTTATTTTTTACAACCTCGCGTAAAAAAAAAAAAAGATATTATACATGAACTACTGCTTGTAGAAAACAGTAATTTTGAAAGGATTTTTTTCTTCTTATTTTAACGTCGGTAGCAACACCTATTCCTCTTTGGTCATTAAAGATATTATACATAAACTACTGCTTGTAGAAAACAGTAATTTTTGAAAGGAATTTTTTTTTTTCGTATTATAACGTCGGTAGCGACGCCTATTCCTCTTTTGTCATTAAAGATATTATACATAAACTACTGCTTGCAGAAAACAGTAATTTTCGAAAGGATTTTTTTTCATATTATATATATGAGTTACCGAGATGGCTCATTAGTTCTTCAAATATTGTGAAAACGGCTGAACTTGACAAGAAGTTCCAAATGAAGATAGTTGATGCATACTGAAGGTATAGGCAGATGGTTGAAGGTTTATTGAATTGGCCTTATGCCATACATAACCTCACTCCCTACAACTTAGGATTATTCAGAATTACTAGAAGGGTATCAGCAAGTAGATTTGTAGTAGAATAAATATGTACATTTTGTATGTTTAAATAGAAATTTATTAATAGAAAAGAATAACATGAATTGGTAGAAGTTAATGTTCAATGGGAAACAGTATTAAGAGGTTAAGGGTATCAAGAGTTCGTAGTAGTCCTTGCAAGAGTGACTTTATGTGTACGTAGGCAGGAACGTATGTATGTATGTATGTATGTATGTATGTATGTATGTATGAGCGTTTATTGTGGAGTAGGATTGTCTTTGAAGTTATCACTCAAAGTGAATGTTAAAACGGAAGGAGGTGAGAGGTGAGAGAGAAAGATGGAGACAATAATAATGATAATAGCGATCGCTTGACGTGTGTCGAGGGACGGGTTAATTGCGCTCGTCATCTTAACTTTCTGACGACAGCAAATTTGCACCGTCTTTTTATTTCGTTCGGGAATTCACTACCGGGTGTGATTCTGGCTTTTCTATTGGACGACAAACATTTCGCATCGAGGTGTGAAATTTCGCGAGCTTTGTGTGTGCTAAGTAAAGTTAGTAAATTCGATTAAATTCGTTTATCTAAACTTACTTGCAAATGGAACTTTGTCTCTGTGTGTGTATATGTGTGTCCGTTACCAGTAGACTCCGAAACGGCTGAACCGATTTTCTTGAAAATCTACACAGTTGTACTATAAGCGTCTGCGAGTGTTCTTAGCTAGGTTTTGTGTCGAGGTACCCCGATAAATATCGAAAATCGATGATCGAAAAAATCGGGTTATAGAAGGAGTGGTCTGATTTTAATCAAATTTGATGCACTCATAGACAAAGACATAAGAAACGATATTCAGAAGTTTCAAGGTTGCAGTTCTTACAATAGTGCAGAATATCGATAATATATATATATTGTGCTCTCATTGCGATTGGAAGCTCTCTGGAGAAGAAAATTTTAAAAACAGTTTCCACTTTGGCTATAATGCGTGACTCTTCAGAAATGAATCTAGTTCTCTCGGTGACTGGCGTCTGTATGCACTGCTTACATACAAGACGTTAAAATTTCCCTTCTCTGAACCCCATGCGCCGATGTTTTAGGGAGTAGAGACTTCGACTGACACCAAATCGGTCGAGTTTCGATCCCGGCCAGAAGCAAATGGATATGTCTAGCCACACTGATGAGCTGTGATACAGCGAAACGGGCTTGTATGTGATGACTGATGTATATATATATATATATATATATATATATATATATATATATATATATAAGGCAAGATGTTTATGTGTGTGTCTGTTTATCTGTCTGTATTTTTTCAGCCCTTTTATTTTAGTTTTTGCTTCGGGTTTGGCTCTAAGTAGGTATAATTGTAGTTCTTAGTCTCAGCCATGATACCATTTTCTCAGAGGATTTATTTAGCCCTCAAAATTCAGTTTACGACGAAAAAACTTATTTGATATCGATACCAGGAAATCAAAATTTGACTTACATCCATTCATTTTTCTTTCAGTCTACGGTTTCGCTTTAACTGGAAACAACTATTGCTTTTTAGTCTTTCTTGCCAACGTCCAAAGAGTCTGAGCTCCAGGACCATGGATTAGTTTTAAAGCTTTCGTTACACCCGAACAACGCCGGGCTAGACTGCTAGTTTCTAATAAAATCAATGTGTCAATGCTTAGCATTTGAATTTTTAAATCTCGATCTTGTTTTGTTCACTACAACACAAACCATGTGATGGATATGCACTACTTTGCAAGCATTTGAATGTTCCTTGATCGACAATTTGTTATATTATCAAAATGTACAACGAGACTCATTGTGTTGAGAATAAATTAAGGACTGGTAGAAAACGGTTAATTTCAGAAAGGGTGGAAAGGAAAATTGTTAGAGATGTCTTGAAGAATCTTCACTTAACGACAACGGACATTTTCGATGATGTAAAGACATCGGTGTCTAATGTATCGATAGCTATCAAGAATTCGAGTTTGGCAACCAAGGAAGACTTCCTTGCTTAAGGCTAAAAACCTAAATACAGATCAGTTTATACTAGAAGCCATCTATAACATTGGAGTAAATATTGGAACTCTGTTTTGTGGACAGATGAAGCCAAACTAAAATTTGAAGGAAAGTGAATGAAGGTCACAAACTGAAAAATACTCTCCCTATAACTCAGCACAGTAGTGATTATCCGCCAAAAGGCCTAAAAGAAAAAAAAACACGAAAAACCTTGGATGAAAAAATAATTACAAAATAAGAAAGAAAAAAAGACTAAAAGTTAAACACCTACGTAAACAGTAAATAACAGTGCTCAACGCTTATGCTATGAAGATAGAGCTTAAAAAGCTTCACAACGTTAACCCTGAACGAGGTACAGTTCAAGTCACTTACGTATATTTCACGCCCTCAGACAACTAGAACGTGTTCCAGTCGCCTAAAGCCCGCAAGAGGCTTTAGGCGACTGGAACACGTTCAGAGTGAAATTATATATATATATATATATATATATAATTTCACTCTAAGCAAGATGATAATGCTACTAAGATGCATGAGGCTATTGGGGATGAAAGAGAATGAGGAATCTTTAGAAGGAACTGAAAACTGATTCCTAAACAGAAAACAAGGGATAAACCTCTATTTCTGTTACAAAGATTGGGGAGGAGTGCGAACCGGATGATAGACGAACCTACCTACTTGAGTAGAGAATATAACAGAAAAAATAAATAGTAAGTAAAATTTCAGTAAAAAAGTTCAGTAAAAAAGTTCAGGCGAAGATTTTAGAATTATACGCATTGAAGTAGACTTTAGAAGAACCCGGAAATCTAATTCAGGGTAGCAAACAAGCGATAGACCGCCACTCCTGTTTTAAAAAAAGGGTGAGGAGAGTGAAACGGATGATAGGCGGACTTATTTACTAGACAATTCTGAAATAGTTCAGGCTGGGACTTTAGAAGTATAGAGTTGAGGTAGACTTTAGAATGGACCAGAAACATAATTCTAGTCAGGAAACGCGGGATAAACCCCTGTTCCAATGGCGAGCTGGAGATAATGGTGGTTGGTTGGAGTCATGCTCGGCTGTTGAAAGAGATACTAAGCTTTTATACTTCTCATCTGGCCGCGGAATAAATATTTATCACGGTCTCCCAAATGAAGCGAGATGTGACACAAGGTCAATTGTTCGTCGGCAACGTACCCATCACAGTTTTTATTTTTCCAACAATTGCCCAGGCCGAGGGCAAAAATTGCCCACCCTCGCAACCGTCGGTTTCCACTGGCCTCGGTGGCGGCCACCAATCCACCTCTCTAGTGCAATGGGGTGCTGCAGTATCGAACAGCTCTTTCCCAGGACCGGACACCTCTGTCCACGGACAGAGACACGACTGAGCCGCACTTTGGTCGAAGTCAATGATGCAAATGAGAAATGATAATTCATCCCTTGCCATTAATCTCAAGAATTGTTTTGTTCATCCACAGTCGTCATGGTTGGGAAAGAAAAAGAAAGAAAACATTTCGAATATCTTCAATAATAATAATAATAATAATAATAATAATAATATATTTCTCTGTTTATGTATTTTTCGGTCAACAAGACCACACAGACTGTTGCCTATGGTCACTCCAAGTTAGTAATTATTCCTTCTTTATTAGCTTGTCCTCCAAAAATCCAAAATAATATCCGCTATAAAAAATTTGACGAATGTCACAGAAATTAAAATAAACGAACCCGTCCCCAATCTTAGGTGTTAATTTTTTTTGTTGTCTTTTCTTTTTTCTCTCTTTTTTTTTTTTTTTTTGTAGAGATATTTTTCTTCTGGTTGGCTGACACAAACCAGATGTTTTCCTGGCTCTTTGTCCAGAACAATTCAGATGTTACTTCGGTAACCACCCGTTTTCTTTACCAACAATATCTTTCTATTTTCAAAGATCGTCATCTTCGATGATGCGATAATTATCTCTCTCTTTCTTATTGGCGTGAATCCGGGGGAGGGGACTTGGTTTTGCTCGATCTCACTGAATTCCGTCATGTTAAATTTGGATTCGATTCTCCTGTTAGAAACCAGGCTCGACGATTAATTATATCAGCCAGTCAGTTAAGTGCCATACGTGATATACACTTGGGCGATAATGTCTCTTTCTATCCAGGAGACTAATTGCAGAAGGTTTTCCCGTAGTAGGTTGCGATTTCTTTCTGCGGTAGACCGGTTGCCAATCAAGGCTATAGAACCCAATCTGTCCTGCTATTCAACCCTTGATTTCATTTTATTATTTTAAAACATAATTTTTAACGCATTTCATTTTCTTTTTTTTTTCTAATTTTTCAACCCACTTTCCAGAGAAGTTCAACATTTCAACAGTTAGTAGTCTCTTTTCTCTTCTCTTTTTCTTTTCTCTCTTTTTTTAAATTATTTTTATTTATTCATTTATTTTTTTAACTCTCCGAGGTACCATTGTCACACTTATACTTAGCATCTGGAAGAGACAATTGAAATATCTAGGGCACATAATGTAGAAAGAGGGCTTGGAAAATTTGACACTCACAGGGCAGATAGAGGGAAAGAGGAAAATAGAACCAAAAAGGAAACTTGTACTTAACATCAGAAAGAGACAGCTGAAATTTCTATGGCATATAAGGAAGAAAGAGGGCTTGGAAAATTTGACACTCACAGGGCTGATCGAGGGAAAGTAGGAAAATGGAAACACAAAGGAAACTTATACTTAACATAGGAAGAGGCAGTTGAAATTTCTATGACACATAATGAGGAAAGAAGGCTTGGAAAATTTGATGCTCATAGGACAGATTGAAGGCAAGAGGGAAAGAGGAAAACAACGCATGATCCACTTAGTGAAATTGAGTAAATGACTATCGGAACAAGTTTTAGGAGAAATAACAAGGTGACGAAATTTTTTAAGAACTACGAAGGACAGGAAATTTTGGAGAGCAATGATCGCCTACGCCCTGAAGGGACGCGGCACATAAAGAAGATCAAAATTACTATTAAAATACTTGACGTTAGGGCATCCTTTTTCATACCCAAAAGTAACTTTTTGTTCTCTCATTTGACGATAAATATTTCCGTTTGTACCATATATGTCGGCGTACAAGGCGATGTTTAGACCGTAATAAATACTCCCCAAATAGGCGGGGGAGGTCGTCTGGTACTTCAGGTATAAAATGTGAACTTTAAATACTGTGGTAGTTAACTAATATCTCGCAACCCTTTTTCGATGATGTTGAACAAAAAACACAGATGTGTCTGAACAAGCCGTTTAAGGATAGCAATCAGGACAATGGACCGAACAAATGCATGGTTAAGTCAATCAGGCGTCTGTAATAGCCCTTCTTTTTGTTTTATTTAATCATTTTACCCTTAGCAAGACGAAGCTACCACTAGTGCGCGGGCGGCTACAGTGAAAGAAAAGACTGGGTACAGGGGGTATTGAGAAAATGATAAAAGATGAATGGGATTCAAGAAGAAAGAAGATGGCATCTCGACGTTGCATTTAAATTTTTGAAGATTGTATCTATCAGGGAGGCTAGTAAATAGAAGGGAATTCCACAGTGGGGAAATGCGAGGAAAAAAAATACCGAAAACCAACACAGCGTCCGCTCCTAAAATATTCTAGATTGTAATAGTTAATTGACAATATTTCCCTACCGTTTTTTTTTAATTACAATTTGAATCAAAAGAAAGTATATGTTCTTTGAATCTATTTAAAAAATTAATTTTAAAATATGATTTCGGGGAGTCGCCTTGAACGGTGAATATAAACTGAAATTAAACTTTTTTAACTTAAAAATTTGGGGATCATCTTATACGTCCAGTCGCCTTATACACCAGCATGTATTTGTATCTTTCATTTTTATTTTTTCATCAAAACAACTTCCATCAATTGATTTCCGCTTTTCAAAAGATGTTCTAATTCTTTTCACATTTTGTCTTTCAGGATATAGTTCCATTTCCTGGAATCTCCAAGAGATTAATGTCAGAATTATTCCAAATAATATCTGCAATATGACGTATGTTGGCATCAAGATGGCCAAAATTTGGCCCAGCCATATATGTGCGTTTAACAAGAATTCCTTTATATGTGATGTGAGTATTATGACATTTTCGTTTGGGGCTTTATTCTTTATTTTTTTGTAATAATTCTTTATATACATCAGTATATATATTGTGGAAATTACTTCAACTTTTCCTCCTAAGAAGGCCGTTAGGTGGCGCTGTTCCAAGACTATAAAAGATGGCATGAAAAAAAGTGTCGCCGCTGGCTGTTGACTTTAATGTTCTCCTATATATATATATATATATATATATATATATATATATATATATATATATATATATACTATTTACGCTCTGACGCCCTGATTGAACACTCTGGAAGAATGGTAGACTTTGAAAAACAGTAGCTACTCTAGCATCTACGCATCGTTCATTCAGTAATGAATTAGAACACTCTAACTACTGACGTATGTTTACATGGTATATCACACGCTAAAAGTCTGCTTCCGTCTATCAAGCGCCCATAGCTCAGAAGGAGAATCACCGACTGACGCCAATTCGGTCGGGTTTCAGTCCTGGGTAAAAGCAAACGGATGTCTAACCATAATTATTTTACTGTGATACAGCGAAACAGCTCTGTCTACGGAGTACACACTATATATATATATATATATATATATATATATATATATATATATATATATATATATATATATATTAGGCTGTCACAAAAGTTCTTAAACACTTGCGAAAAGTTTGGGTTCAGAAAGGGCAAGAGACACCGTCGGTTCCAAAACAAGATCGATTTGGCAAGAAAGTCATGTTGTGCGTTTGGTGGAACTTTGAATGAATCGTGCATTTTGAGTTGGTTCCGAATGGTCGTGCCATCAGTGCCGAACTTTACTGTCAGCTACTTGAGCGGGTCTACGAAAAGTTGAAGCAAAATTACCCATCTCTGATCAACCGAAAGCGCGCTTTGATGCAGCAGGACAATGCCAAGCCACAACACCGCCAGGAAGACCAAAGACAAGTTTGAAGAGCTGGACGGCGTTAAGGTTCTGCCACATCCAGCCTACAGTCCTGACTGTGCTCCATCAGATTACGGCCTTTTCGGCTTAATGCAACACTTTCTGAAGGGCCGCTGATTCAACCCGTTTGATGAAGTCGAGGAAGCGTGTCAAGAATTCTTTGATCCGAAGCCGGCTGAATGGTACTTTGACCAGATCCGAAAGCTTGCAGATCGATGGCAGAGAGTTTTGAAAAATGATGGTCTTTATTTTGAGCAATAATTTTTGTTGTTTTTGAGAGTAAAATTTCAAGTTTTTGCAAGTGTTTTCTGGTAACCTTAGATTGCTTGGCGAGTAAAATTTCAATTTTTTGCAAGTGTTTACGAACTTTTGCGATAACCTAATATATATATATATATATATATAGACATGTTATGTCTACTTATTTTCATGCTGATCCTTTCCAGTTGTCTAAGATAAAATTCATCAAGGAAGGCGCCGTTGTTGGTTTTTTTTTTTAACCCTAATACTTTATTTTTTCCCAAAATTATACTCAGCAGTAAATAACATGAAAAGAACCAAGACCATAGTACAATAGTATTATAAATATTTGTGAGCTAAGTAATTAACTTTTGCCCTCTGTTCCTTTTCAATATGTCCTGACAAAAGTAAATTATTTTCTCTCTTTATTACGAGACCTTAAAATTTTAACCGTCTCTTTCTATTTTATTCTGAGTGTTATATCGGCCCAAAGACAGGACAAGAACAATGTGGCTTCGTTAAAGATACCGGAAGGAGAAATGTGATATTCATGCTCAGAATGTTATCTGAACGATCAATACAAATGTTGGTTGGTTGGTTGGTTGGTTGGTTGGTTGGTTGGTTGGTTGGTTGGTTGGTTGGTTGTTTTTATTTTTTTATCAAACACATCCCGAAAGGAATAGAAGACAGGTTAATGTAAAAATTTATCTCATAAAAGAATTTTTGATGAAAGAAAAATGATTACGAAAAAGTTTAAATGAAAATGGTCATGAAAATAAATTAGAATATAAATCCCAAATAAATAAACAAATGAAGAATAATTAGAGGAAACGAAATATTATTTGGTTCAACCCAACTTTTAATTTAGAAGTAAAGTCCAAAATAAGGAAACTATTTTTTGAATTGGTTAACAAACACTTCCCTTTTTGTGTCTGGTAATACATTTTTCTTTTTCGAGTATCAAGATTCATTGGGATTTGTTTTTAAGAGCAGGGTCCCCAAGTCCTACTTTTGTTATTTAACCCATAACTGGGGGAAGGGGCGGATTAATACCTTTCCCAAGGGTACCAGTGCTTAAGTGAATGCAGGGTATTCAACTGGAATTCGAACTCGGGTTGCCGATTTCTCTTTCCGAGCCGATATCCAATGCACCACAACGCACATCCGTCACTAAATCATAGTACAACAGTATTATAGATATTTGTAAGCTAAGTAATTAACTTTTGCTCTCTGCTCCTTTTCAATATGTCCTGAGAACAGTAAATTATTTTCTCTCTTTATTACTAGTCCTTAAAATTTTAACCGTCTCTTTCTGTTTTATTCTGAGTGTTCTATCAGCCCAAAGACAGGACAATGTGGCACCGTTAAAGATACCGGAACGAGGAATGTGATATTCATGCTCAGAATGTTATCTGAACGATCAATACAAATGTAGAAGGACCTTTATCTGTGATTCACAGACTACGCAAAGGCGTTCGACAAAATACGACACAAAAACTTGATAGAGATTCTCGAAAACCTCGACATTTTCGGAAAAGACGTTAAGCAAAGATGCATTTCAAGAGCTGAGTAGAGTGTTAAGAGACAGGAAAATTTCACTAGAAACAAAGAATAGAGTACTGGATTGATATGTGAGGTCAGGTCTTCAATATGGCAGTGAATATTGGACAATATCATCAAAGATGAAGAAAAAACTTAAAGCAACTGAAATGTGGTCCTACAGAAGCATACTGTACATAAAGTGGGAGATCAGTTCCATATTTCAAACAATATATAAACTGATCCCTCACTTTGTGATCACAGCAGTTACTATACATTTATATTCCTGAGATCCAAAAGCACAAAGATGCATTTCAAGAGCTGAGTAGAGTATTAAGAGACAGGAAAATTTCACTAGAAACAAAGAAGAGAGTACTGGATTGCTATGATGTCAGTTCTTCAATATAGCAGTGAATGTTGGACAATATCAACAAAGATGAAAACCTGAAGCAACTGAAGTGTGGTTCTATAGAAGGATGCTGTGGATATCGTAGAACGAGCATGTGAGCAATGATGAGGTGTTGGAAAGAATAGAAACGAAAAAGAAATTAATATTAACCATCAGGAAGAGACAACTGAAGTTCCTGGGACATGCAATAAGGAAGGAGGACTTGGAGAACCTGACACTAACAGGCCAGATAGAGAGAAGAAGAGACAGGGGAAAACAGCGGATAACATATTTGAAGGGCCTGAGCAGGTGTATGACAGAACGGGGGCTGCGAGATGTTACAGGAGAAAGCGTGCTAAGAGCCTCCAGGGATAGGGAGAGGTGGAAGGCTTGATCGCCCACGTTCTAAAAGAACAAGGCACAAAGAAGAAGAATAAGAAGAAGAAGACTACGTCTGCGCACGTGGTATAAATAAAAGGAAAACATGCCAAGTAATTAGTAAGTGTGAGTCCGTGTGATAGTCTGAATAGCAGTCGGGTGTAACAGTCAGAATCGAAGTACAGTAAAACCTGCTGCATGCGACCCTCTTCGTCAGCGACCACCTGTTCTTAACGACAGTTTTCTATGCACGGACAATTTGTTAATGTTAATTGACCCTTAGTGAGCGACCACCTCTAGAACGCGATCAGCGACTAACGTCAACGAGTGAACATCACTGATCAAGCGATCGCTTTAAAAAAATCCATTTTGGTTGTACACTGCGAACTTCTAAATTAGGAGAAACTAAATGAGTAATCTATTTAATTTTGCTTTAAACCAGGAACACTTCCTCATTGTTTTGTTATTGTAGTGTTGTATCAAACTATTATTTCTTGTTGAAATGTATATTGCCTGAGTTCACCTCTCGGTTAAATATAGGCTGTTTTGTACAACATGTATTGCATTTGACATGTTCAAGGGATTTATCGCAGTCTCTGTACTGACTTGGATAAATTCAGGGATTGGGAAAATAACAATTATGTCCTTTTCTCAAATGTCTATCTCTTTCGTTCCTTTATTTTTTGTGTGTCTATCTACTCCATTTCTATTTGGGTATATCTATCTCTATCTCTTTGTTTCTCTACCCCAACCCACGATCGCTGTCAGTTTTTTATGTTTTTTTTTTATTTCATGCATTATCGCAGATTCTCTTTTGCTATCACTCACTTCTAAGAAAAAAGACTGAAACTGTATACTTTTTTTAAGTCCACTTAATAAATATTTTTGTATATAGATATTTTGGTCTCTTGTTGACCGTTGTACATACGTTTTTTAAAATTTTTAAGTGAATTATGCTGAATAAATTTCTTTAAAGTTAAGCCATTTTCTTATGTTCTCATTTATTTATTACCAAATTGCATGGTAAGATTCTATTATGTACATTCTGATGAGTGGAATATACGATCCTGGCATAAATAGGTCATGACTATGAGCCTTTAGAAAGCGACCACGTGTCGTATGCGACCGCCTGCCGTATGCGACCAGTTTTTGATGGCAGTAAGGGTGGTTGCATACGACAGGTTCTACTGTATATCTATTCCCTGTCATACGAAAACTTCATAAAAAGAAAGTGGTTTGAAAAAATAATATATGTAAACAATTCAGTCAGTTAAGTGCCATACGTGATACACGCTTGGGCGATCATGTCTCGAAAGAGACATGACTGACTGGGCAGAAGATTATCCCGCAGTAGGTTGCCATTGCTTTCTGCGGTAGACTGGTTGCCGACCAAGGCTATAGAACCCAATCTGTCCTGTTATTTAACCCATAACTGGAAGGAATAGATGGATTAATACCTTTCCCAAGGGTATTTGTGCGTAAGTGAATGCAATGAATTCGGCTGGAATTCGAACTCGACCCCCCACCCCGGATTTCTCGTTCCGAGCCGATATCCTATGCACCACAACGCACATCACAACGTAAACAATTAATTGAATATAAAATTTGAGATTTACCATTTATGTGTTTCCTTGCTTTTCTTTTTCTTTGTGGGCGAGTTGAATATTTTCACAAGACTAAATTTTCACCGCTTTGACTTTCCATAATTCTATCATGAATTTTATATTATCAGATTAATCATACTCTTATCTATTATTGTCTTACAGGGAAGCAGTGGAGCGCCGTTAGTATGCACTGTCCATGGACGGAAAGGGGTCGCTGGTCTGGCCACTTGGGGAGCAAATGACTGTACCACACGTCCAGCTGTCTTTACACGTCTGAGCAGCTTCCAGGATTGGATTGCGAAAATTATGAACAAGTTTTCTTAAGCTGAAAACCGCCATATTGGAAGATCTTAGTTCAGTGGGAAAAGATACGAACAATTTTTTTTGTTTTGTTTTTTGTTGTTGTTTTTTTTTTTACTTTGGTTAAGTGATTATTTAAATTAAAGATTTAAGTTTTGAAAGTGTGTTGATGTCCGAATTACTTTTCAGAAAAATAGAAAAAAATGAACATTTATGTCAACATCTATTAGTGTGAGTTATTAAAAACACACTTGTGTGACAGCCAATTAATGAGAGGTGGCTATTTCAAAACTAGGTTTCACATGTGACTTATACAAGACGAAACAAAATTCCTACATACTAGACGTATGGCGGAAAACAGAATAACAAAATGAATAAGTCAATTAAACTTTTCATTCTTCGAAAGGATATTATCTTAATTAATGTTTCCATTGATGAAATCTTATATATATATATATATATATATATATATATATATATATATATATATATATATATATATATATAGTTTTTGGTCATAATAAAATTAGGCCAGTACACATTTGTATTAAAAAGTGTTCAATACAATTATATTTTAGAACGTTTGAATATTTTCCATTTGTAAACGAGTTATTACGCGACCTAGGTTTCTACCATGAGTGGTGTCTTCAGGCGATTTTCAATAACTGATTTTACCGTTGACTGTTTGTTTTTTTAATATCTAATAGATATTTTTTATTATGATTAAACTAAGTCATAAAATCTGAACTATTGAATGAAAGAACATAATTATGACTAAGTGTGACCATACTAAAAAATACCTATTAGATTCATACAGCCATGGATGAAAAAGTTATAATTGTTTGTGATTTTTGTGAAAAATTGCACGTTCAAAAATTGCCTGCCACGTGAGCGTTCAAAAAAACTGTTACGTGAGCGTTCTTAAAACAAAACAAAAAAAAAACGGTAGAATCAGTTATTGCAAATCGCCTGAAGGCACCACTCATGGTAGAAACCTAAGTCGCATAATAACTCGTTTACAAATGGAATATATATATATATATATCGTATTGAGCGCTTTAGTGTTAGGGTTTTCGTCTAGGGTTTTTTTCTTTCTTACGAGTGCTTGACTTTTTGTTCATGTACTTCGTTTGTTTCTTTTTTTACTTCCCCTTCTTTTCCCTCCGAGTTCGTTCTCGGTGGGTTGTACAAGACGATTTAAATTATAGCTTAATTAATACTAGTTTCGGCAGAGTTAGTTCTGTTGCTATTGGTATTGTTGTTGCTATAGTTAATATTGTTATATATATATATATATATATATATATAGGGAGAAAAAGAAAAAGAAAAAACATCAGTTATTATTATTATTATTATTATTATTATTATTATTATTATTATTATTATTATTCATAAAGAAAGACGCTGAAAATGCAAGGATGCCTAATTTTAAATTGAAATTCGAAACTTTTGACGTTCGCTGGGTCTAGGTGTACAGCTTACCCGATCTCAATACAGTTTCCTACCGTTTTTATTTTTACCATTGTTGTTTCTAATTTATCCACAATGTATTAACAATAGCTTTGTAAAGAAAATCGATTTGTTCTGCAACTTAATTTACCAAAGAAGGCACGGAAATTTGAGCACTTTCTATATATCTTAATCTTTATAAATTACCAGAAAATAAAAAACTTCATGAAATTGCGGAATTTTGTTGTTTCTTGTGAGACGAAATATATATGTGTGTGTGTGTGTGTGTGTGTGTGTGTGTGTGTGTGTGTGTGTGAGAGAGAGAGAGAGAGAGAGAGGTGGGGGTTAAATAAATTGCAAACATTATGTTTGCTTATTTTTAATAAAATCCATTCATACTCACGGATAATCTTTCGTGTATTACAATCGAAAGATGTCAGAAATGAACTGTAACGTTGACAGATGTTATTATCATTCATTTCTCAAGGTACCCAAGTACTTTCAACCTCTTTCCGAGATCATCTTCAGGGGTGTGAGTTATGGCAACAAATATAGCCACAAAACTGTGTTGCTAAAAATGACTGTACATTTTTTCTGCTTCAAATATAACGGTTGACAAATTGCTAACGTTCATTAGAATGTGAAAATTATCCAAAATTGATTTTTTTATATGTTGTAGTGTCATGGATATGCGCGTATGAAAGCATGAAAAAAACTAGGGAATATGTAGGGGACAGAGTTGATTAATGGACGTGTAGACAAATTTAACATTAGAAGATAAGTTATGTTCTTTTATAGCATAATGTTTGGTTTTCTTCGGAAAAATAAGAAACTTTATATAGGGTGGGGAGGAGTAGGGTGGGGAGGAGTAGGGTGGGGAGGAGTAGGGTGGGGAGGAGTAGGGTGGGGAGGAGTAGGGTGGGGAGGAGTAGGGTGAGGAGGAGTAGGGTGGGGAGGAGTATGCGATGAGGTGGGAATAGGGATTGCTATTTTCTGAACCTTTTTTTAAAAATCATTTCACCCCGAGCAAGGCGGAAATGCCACTGATGTGCGGGGTGCTACATAACTGAAATAAAATTAATTAGAAGAGAGAGAAGAGGAGTACAAACCAATTAGAAAAGAGCAATAGAAAGATGAGAAAGCAGGTGAGATGACAGTTTCAAGTTAGGAGAGAAAGGGAGGGATATACGGGGTGGGGTAAGGGCTAGAGTCAAGTGGTTAGTAGGTGAGTATTGACATTGCATTTAAACTTCTGGAGGTTGTAGCCGTCAGGAAAGCAAGAATATGGGAGCGAGTTCCACAGGCGGGAAGTGCGAGAGAAGAAGCTAAAGGAGTAGAATTGTCGCCTGCATTTGGCTAACCTGACTGTGAATGGGTGGGACCCAGTTGCCAATCTGGTTGCACGAGTAAACACCTGTTGAGGAGGCACCAGGGACTTGAGTTCGTCTGAGCAGAAGCCATGAAACATATCTTCATTAAGGAATTGTACGAATACAAATATTTTTGTATTTAAACTTAGTTTTTATAATTAATCTATTTTTGTATATTGAACCTGAATTTAAAATTTAGGAAATCTCTTTTTTATATAAAACTTTAAAATTAGATCACAGTTTGTGGTATGAATAAATATAAAATTTGAGGTAAGAGTGTTGTTAACTCCCCCTAGCCAGGGTCACATCTCTTGAATCCCTTGATCATTCCTTCATGTGCTTCCGTCTCTCACTTCTAAGCTCGGTTAGCTATCTCTTCTTCCTCTACTGCTCCCCCTCCTCCTCTGACTGTAAGCTACTTGATAGCATCTCTACTAATATCGACAGGGCCATTTCTTCTCACCCATCTGCCCATATATTTGTGTTTGGCGATTTTAACGCCCACCACACCAAGTGGCTTGAAAACTCAGCCACCGACCTTGCTGGGATCCGCACCATGCACTTTTCAATAGCCCAAGCTCTAACGCAAGTGGTGGACTTCCCCATGCGTTTCTCTAAAAACCCTAACGGAAGGGACTCTTTACTCGACCTTTGCTTTACCTCCATCCCAGACTCCTGCACTACCAGGCAACTCTGCCCCTTCGGAAACTCTGACCACGCCATAGTCTCCGTAAACATATCAATCAGCACTAACTCTACCCAAGAAAACCAGACCAGCAGAATATCATACTGCTACCAAAGAGCCGACTGGGACTCGTTCAGGGACTTCCTCTGAGACGTCCCCTGGAACAACGTCTTCGATCTTTCTGTCGAAGACTGTGCCTCCGAAGTCTCCTCTTGGGTTAAGGCTGGCATCGATGCTTTTATCCCGGCCAGGAAATTCCAACTAAAACCAAATTCGTCCCCCTGGTTCTCACCCGCTTGCTCGGCCGCCATTGCCCACCGGAACCATTTCTTCCGGCTCTATCGAAGCTGCTCGTCGAACCAAAACAGGCGCCTTTTCACCTCAGCACGGAACAAGTGTAAAAAAGTACTGAATGAAGCCAAGAGGGCGTTTGCTACCAGAATTAGGCAACGCATAGCATCCTCTAAGTTTGGCTCCAAAGATTACTGGCGTCTCTGCAAAAGCGTGCTCAGCAGGAACAAGACTTCAATACCCCCACTAATCAATGAATTTGAAGTTCTCACCTCCCCAGCCGACGAGGTTGAATGCTTTGCCCGTAGATTCTCAACCAATTCGACACTGGACTCGTTAGGAATACCTACACCAGACTTCCCACCCAGAACTAAGGCTCAACTAAATAACGTCCACATAACACCCTCGCTGGTCGCCAAGATAATTGCACAACTTGACCCACACAAAGCGAGCGGCGGTGACGGAATCCCAGTCATAATACTGAAGAAATGTGCCCCAGAACTCTCCTCTGTCCTCTCTAAACTCTATAACCTCTGCCTATCTGCTTCCTGCTTTCCTGCCTGTTGGAAGTCCTCCTGCGTAGTTCCTATATTTAAGAATTCTGGCGAACCCTCAGACCCCGCCAATTACCGTCCTATTAGTCTCCTTCCAATCTTTGGCAAAGTTTTCGAAGCCATTATCAACGCCGAGGTGATTCAGCATCTTATGGCCAACGGGCTTCTCTCTGACAAACAGAACGGGTTTCGCTTCACCAGGTCTACTGCTGATATGCTAACGACCATTACCGAGTACATATACCAGGCACTCGACAAGAATGGTGAAGCCCGAACCGTTGCCTTGGATATCTCCAAAGCATTCGACAGGGTCTGGCATGCTGGCCTCTTGTGCAAACTGCGGAGCTATGGGATAACTGGACATCTGTTTGACCTCATCCAGTCTTTCCTCTCTAACCGCACATTGAAGGTGGTATTAAATGGGCATGCCTCCCAAAACTACCATACGAACGCGGGCGTCCCTCAAGGTTCCATCCTAGGTCCCACGCTCTTTCTGATCTACATTAATGATCTCCCCGACACCATTAGATCCCAACTTGGCATGTATGCCGACGACACAACAATCTACTCTCGCATCGATCAGAAACCAGGTCTGGACGACAAAGTGAACCTCGCTGCCGTACTTGAAAGGGACCTCCAATCCGTAGTGGCCTGGGGTAGGAAATGGTTGGTAAATTTCAATGCCTCTAAAACAAAGCTGTTATCAACTAACCACCATAGACAATCGCATCTACCTCCCATTAGCATGGGACAGGCTAGCCTCCCAGAGAGTAAAATACTACGCCTCCTTGGCCTTACACTCTCGGCGGACCTCAAATGGAATGACTATATTGAATCCATTGCCAAATCTGCTGCTATGAAAGTCGGCTCCCTGTGCAGGGCCCGGAAATTTTTCCCACCTGAATCTATTCTGCACATATACAAATCTACCATCCGCCCGTGTATTGAATATTGCTGCCATGGTCGGGTGCCCCTGCTGCTCTCGTTGGGCTTCTTGACAAAATACAAAGGAGGATCTGTAACGTGCTTGATACTGACTTGGCAGACCGGCTGCAGCCGCTCTCTCACCGGCGTGATGTGGCTTCCCTGTGCCTCTTCTACAAGTACTTTCATGGCTTCTGCTCCGATGAGCTTAGATCACTGGTGCCGCCTAAGCACGAATTTACACGAGATACTAGATTAGCAACTAAGTCCCACCCTTTTACAGTTAAACAAATGAGATGTAACCGTAAGTTCTACTCCAACAGCTTCTTTTCTCGTGCTTCCCGCCTGTGGAATCCCTTCCACAATTCTGCTTTCCCGACAGTTACAATCTCCAGGTGTTTAAATGTAGGGTCAATAGACACCTCCTATCACACTAACTCCCAACTATTCTCAGAACACTCTCATCTACCCAACCCTCATTCTCAGTATCCTTACCCGCCTATCACCCACCCTCTGACATTTCCTATATCTAATCATCCTTTCTCCACTCTACGTAGCCCCCTGCGCAGTAGTGGCAGTGACATGCCTTGCTCGGGGTGAAACGCTTATAAAAAAAAAAAAAAAAAAAAGGTTTATCGTTTCTAGGGATCCTAACTTTGGCTTTTGTAGTTTTTAGCATGATTGTAGGGTTAGTTTTTTTAATGTGTTTGCAGTTTACTGTGGTTTCATGCCTCTGGTTTAATAGTATGTTGCTATTCATGTATTTAATGATTTCCATTTTTTCTTGAAGACAAAGGAAACATGGTTCCTTTATTTATTTAGATGATCTGGCCTGTTTGAGGATTTTCCATTTAACTTAATCGATGAATTGTCGTCGTCGAAATGACGGAAAATAAAAATAACACTGACATCCCATTTTAACAGATATGTTAACCAGAACTGCACAAAAATATCTTGGAATACTAAAAAGTAACTTCAGTCAATGAATTTACCATTGGCTTTAGCCACTACCTCCAGACGACTTCGGAATCTTCTTTTTTTTTTTAATCATTTCACCCCAAGCAAGGAATTCCACTGCTACTATTGCGCATGGGCCTACATAGGGGAAGGTAAAGAGAAGGAGTGTTTAGATATAGGAAATGTCAGAAGGAAGGTGATAGATGGGTAAGGATACCGAGGATGAGGTTAGGGTAGATGGGAAGAGTGTTTGAAAGTTAGTGTGTTAGGAGGTGTCTATTGACCTTACATTTAAACTCCTGGAGATTGTAGCCGTCGGGGAAGCAATTATGTGGAAGGGAATTCCACAGTCGGGAAGTGCGAGAGAAGAAACTGTTGGAGTAGAAAATGAGGTTGCATTTTATCGGTTCCACTGTAAAAGGGTGGGATCTAGTTGCTAATCTAGTATCTCGTGCAAATTCGTACCTAGGGGGCACCAGTGATCTAAGTTTATCGGAGCAGAAGCCGTGAAAGTATTTATAGAAAAGGCACAGGGAAGCCACGTCGGGTCGGTGAGAGAGAGACTGCAGCCGGTCTGCCAAATCGGTATCGATCACAGATACAGACATCGATACAGACCCTCCGCTGTACCTTGTCGAGAAGCCCGAGGAGAATAGCAGGGGCACCCGACCAGATATGGCAGCAGTATTCAATGCACGGGCAGATGGTAGATTTATATATGTGCAGGATAGACTCAGACGGAAAAAACTTCCGGGCCCTGCACAAAGAACCGACTTTCATAGCAGGGGATTTAGCAATGGATTCGATATAGTCATTCCACTTGAGGTCCGCTCAAAGTGTGAGACCAAGGAGGCGTAGTGTTTTACTCTCTCGGAGGCAAGCCTGGTCCATGCTAATGGGAGGTAGGTGCGATTGTCTATGATAGTTAATTGATAGTAGCTTCGTTTTAAAAGCATTAAAATTTACGAGCCATTTCTTACCCCAGTCCACTATGGATTGGAGGTCCTTTTCGAGCTCGGCTGCAAGGTTAACTTTGTCACCTACACCAGATTTTTGATCGAGGCGAGAGTAAACTGTGGTGTCATCGTCGGACGTACCTACTTGGGATCTTATGGTATCAGGGAGATCATTAATGTAGATCAAAAAGAGCGTAGGACCTAGGATAGAGCCTTGAGGGACACCCGCGTTCGTATGGTAGTTCTGGGAGGTATGTCCGTTTAATACCACCTTCAATGTGCGGTTAGAGAGGAATGACTGGATTAGTTCAAACAAATGTCCAGTTATACCATGGCTCCGCAGTTTGCATAGAAGGCCAGCATGCCAAACTCTGTCGAACGCTTTAGAGATATCCAAGGCAACGGTTCGGGCTTCGCCATTCCTGTCGAGTGCCTGGTATATATATTCGGTGATGGTCGTTAGCATATCAGCAGTTGACCTGGTGTAGCGGAATCCATACTGCTTGTCCGAGAGGAGCCTGTGTGCTGTGAGATGCTGAACCACCTCGGCGTTGATAATGGCTTCGAACACTTTGCCAAAGATCGGAAGAAGGGTGATAGGGCGATAATTTGCAGGGTCCGAGGGTTCTCCAGTGTTTTTAAATATAGGAACTACAGAGGAAGATTTCCAACAGGCAGGAAAGCAGGAAGCAGATAGGCAGAAGTTGTAGAGCTTAGAAAAGACAGAGGAGAGTTCAGAGGCACATTTCTTTAAGACTATGATTGGGAATCCGTCCCCTCCGTTCGCTTTGTGAGGGTCAAGTTTTGAGATTATGTTAGAGACCAGCGAGGGTGTAATGTGGACGTCATTCAGTTGAGCCTTAGTTCTAGGTGAGAAGTCGGGTGTAAAAACTCCAGACGAGTCCAGACTTGAATTGTTCGAGAATCTGCGGGCAAATCATTCAGCCTTGTCCGCTGAGGTGGTGAGGACCTCAAATTTGTTGATTAGTGGGGGTATTGTGGACTTGCTCTTGTTAAGTACTCTTTTACAGAGTCGCCAGTAGTCTTTGGCGCCGAGCTTAGAGGATGCTATGCGTTGCTTCATTCTGGCAGTAAACAACATCTTAGCTTCGTTAAGTATCTTTTTACACTTATTACGAGCTGAAGTGAAAAGGCGCCTGTTTTGGTCCGACGCGTAGCTACGATAGAGTCGGAAGAAATGATTCCGGTGGGCAATGGCGGCCGAGCAGGCTGACGAGAACCATGGAGACGAATGAGATTTAAGCTGAAATTTCCTGGCAGGGATGAAGGCATCGATGCCAGCCTTAACCCAGGAGGAGACATCGGATGCACATACTTTGATGGGAAGACTAAAACGTTGTTACATGGGACGTCACAGAAGAAGTCTCGGAACGAATCCCAGTCTGCTCTTTGGTAGCAGTAGGATATTCTACTGGTCTGGGTTTCTTGGGTCGGGTGGGAGTGGAATGAAATGTTGACGGAAACTACGGTGTGATCAGAGTTTCCAAGTGGGCAGAGTTGTCTGGTAGTGTAAGAGTCTGGGATGGAAGTGAAGCAGAGGTCTAGTAGTGAGTCCCTTCCGTTAGGGTTGTCGGAGAAACGCGTGGGGAAGTCCACCACTTGCGTAAGGGATTGGGTGATTAAAAAATTCATGATGTAGACACCAGCAGGGTCGGTGACAGAGTTCTCCAGCTACTTGGTGTGGTGGGCGTTAAAATCACCAAACACGAATATATGGGCAGAGGGGTGGGAAGAAATGGCTTTGTCGATATTGTCAGAGATGCTGTCAAGTAACGAACAGTCAGGGGAGGAAGGGGAGCGGTAGAGAAAGAAGAGATAGCTAATCGAGCTTAATAGTGAGAGACGGAAGCACATGAAAGAATGATCCAGGGATTCAAGAGATGTCACCCTAGCTAGGGGAAGGTGTTCGCTGACATACAAGCCCATGCATTGGAGTCCTTCCTGAAGAGGGGAAAGTAGCCAGGAACATAAAACTCAGAAGAGGGAATAGAAGGGTTAATGTTAGTTTCACATAGGGCTAAGATATCAGGTGAGTTAGTGTGAAGGAATGAATCTACGCTGAGCAAGTTAGTGCGGATACCACGTATGTTAGTGAAGGAGATGCAGACGGGTTTGGGCGTTTTCAGACTAGCTGGTTTAGTTTTGCTATTATGTTTGCTTTTTCCCATAGTGATTCAGTTAAGGAGAGGTCTTAGAATAGAATCAGTCGGTCACTTGTTTGCAGCATGTGAAGGATGGAGACTGGCGCGGCCTACAACATAATGTGGCCTCGGGGTTGCCCACCGAACGTTCATGCAGGGACGCCCGTCCATGCGCGATATGGCACTACAAGAACCCCGGTATTATTCAACTGTTGATCAGAGCAGCCTCTCAAGACGCTACGCAAGAGTGCAACTCTTCTGAAAAGTTTCTTGCTTTAGTTTGTTGAATGCTGCCGTAATACTTACCTTCAGTTCATCTTTAGTGTTACAAAGAATTTTGTTGATCTCTCACTTAACTGCCACCCTCATAAACCAAGGCAGCACTACCTTCTCAAGGCAATTTCTGTAGGTCTCAGTGCTGAGTCTGAAGCCTTATGGAAAAAAGAATGGAGGTATAACGTCGCCATCGCTAGTGATCCTCCCAAAATCCATTGTAATCACCATTAAACTCATCCAACGCTTTCTGAATCCTCAGCTCTGTCCTCTGATTGACACCCATATACTCTGAAATGTTCGTATTGGTGCTGCCGGCGTGAATGCTAAGCTGTACAGCATGCCGTTTCCAAATTATTAGGGAAGTGAACTGCGTCATAGAGCTCTTTTTCTCACAGACGGTGCTCAACTGACCATACTACAATATAAAGTCGACAAAATCCAAAACAAACATTGCGCATGCGCGAAATTGAAAAAATAAAATAAAATGGCAGCAATTTTCACACACACATACATATAAATATATAGTGTTCTTTCAATGTCGAAACAAAATGTACAATTTATAGTAGATTCTAATTTGTACATGTTCTAAAGTATAATATATATATATGTGTGTGTGTGTGTGTGTATGTGTGTGTGTGTGTGTGTATTATGAATTGTACTTTAGACCATGTACAAACTAAAATCTACTATATATATATATATATATATATATATATTGTAACTAAGTTGTTGGACTCGTAGGTTTATTTACCTTTTTGTTCATGCATTTACTTTTATAAAGAGTGCTCGATACAAATGTAGAGCGTTATACTGTAATTGTTGTTACAATGTTTTTAAATTCATAGTATCACTACACAAAAAATTTCTCATGTTTCGAAGCCAGCCCATTATGTTTTGGTTTCATCCTCAGGGTGATTTTTTTTAGAAATGAGAATTATCTATTTGAAAAGACCGTTTATTTGTGTTGGATTTGTTATTTTTGGGTGTTAGAGGGGTTGGTCTGTATTTTGATTTCCGTTGACCTTTTTACTGGTCTTGGGGTTAAGTGTTTGTTTTTGGCAGAGTTCATGATAGGTTAATCTATTAATCTTGAAAGGGCTGGTGGTGCTGGCGCCTAGTATGTTGTTTGGTTTAGGGGTTGGTAGGTGTTGTTTTGTTTTGGGGTTGGTTTCTCCTTAATTTAATGTATGTTATTTTGTATTGGGGTGTGTTCTTTTTCTTGTTTTTTTATTTTTTTGTTTTTTATAAAATATACCTTTTATAAAATACATCTTTCATAAAAAAAGTATAGGGGTTGGTAGGTGTTGTTTTGTTTTTTAGCGAGAAATATTTGCGATGTTAAATTTTCTCGCTAAAATTTAATTAAACAAAAAAAATCCAACCAGCAACCCCAACAAAAGAAAACAAACCCTATACAATACCAAAAAAAAAACAATGCAGTTGCACCAGAATAGTAGATAAATAAATAAAAAAATATATTTTATATTTATAAAATATGTTGTATAAAGGATATATTTTATAAAAGAAATATATTTCTTAAATATTATGAAATGTTATATTTTATAATATTATAAAATAGCTTAATATTATGAAATATTATAGAATATTTTTTATGAAATATATATTTTGTAAAAAATATTTTTTATAAAAAACAAAAAAATAAAAAAAACAAGAAAAAGAACACACCCCAATACAAAATAACATACATTAAATTAAGGAGAAACCAACCCCAAAACAAAACAACACCTACCAACCCCTAAACCAAACAACATACTAGGCGCCAGCACCACCAGCCCTTTCAAGATTAATAGATTAACCTATCATGAACTCTGCCAAAAACAAACACTTAACCCCAAGACCAGTAAAAAGGTCAACGGAAATCAAAATACAGACCAACCCCTCTAACACCCAAAAATAACAAATCCAACACAAATAAACGGTCTTTTCAAATAGATAATTCTCATTTCTAAAAAAAATCACCTGAGGATGAAGCCAAAACATAATGGGCTGGCTTCGAAACATGAGAAATTTTTTGTGTAGTGATACTATGAATTTAAAATCATTGTAACAACAATTACGGTATATATATATATATATATATATATATATATATATATATATATATATATATATATTATATACTTTAGAACATGTTCAAACTACAATCTACTACAATCTGGAGTAGTTTATATATATATATATATATATATAAACTACTCCACATTAATTACGTGTGTGTGTGTGTGTGTGTGTGTGTGTGTGTGTGTGTGTGTGTGTGTGTGTGTGTGATTAATGTAGAGGAATTTGTCACTTAACTGAGTAGAATTATGCCGACTTCGAAGTTTCGTGAAACTCCCATGGTGATGTTCTCCCACCTCGGGGCATTTTTCTTCATTTGCTTTTGTGTCCTATTTTCTTATTTATGTGGAACTTGGTGTCATTCAATATCTTTGTATGTTTGTGGTTCTACAGATGGTTAATTGCTTTTGATTGATTTTTGTTGTGTTGACCTCTATTTTAAGTGTGTTGTATTAAGCAATAGAAATTTTCTGACTAATGGAAGCGATTTGCAAGACTTAGCGATCCCGTGCGAAAAAACTAAATGGCTATAAAAGGCGAAAGGAAGGTCAGCCAGACAGTCATGTGGAAGCAGCAGAGACGACAAGCTAAAATGTAACAAGGGAGAAACTTCAAGTCCACCCAGACGGGCGTTCTCTTCTCCTTCCTTCTCATGTACTGATTCCTTTTACTTTTTCTTCTCCATTCTCAACATTCCTACTCAACGATAACATACATACACACATACTACTATGAACTCTTGATATCCTTAACTTTCTAATTGAACATTAATTTCTACCAATTGGTGTTATTGTTTTCTTTTAATAAATTTCTGTTCAAACATACGAGTTCGAATTCCAGTTGTATTCCTCGCATTCACTTACGCACAAATACCCTTCAGAAAAGTTTTAACTCGTCTCTTATATTATATTTAATCGATACTCGCATCTGAGTAGATATTGTGTTTTTAATCAAACAGTATATTTATATATTTATTTCTACCGGCCTGACTATTGACGATAAATTTTGTTGTAAAAATGTTTATCACTTGGCAGAATTCGAATCTGCGACCCCTATCAACATAAGGGAACCCAGCAATTGATCAGGTGCGTCAGAGACCGCTCGATTACGAATGATTACACAATCTAATCGAAATTAAATCAAGTTAATCTTCGGGATTTTCCTTAACATTATATATATTTATATGGTCAGAAATCTTTCTTTTGAACATGTTACGTTGTTGTCGTGGATTGGATATCGATGAAAAACGACAATCGGGGAGCCGAGTTCGAATTCCAGTTGAATTCCTTGCATTCACTTACTTTAGGAAAGGTATTAATCCGTCTCTTCCCTCCAGATAGAGGCGAAATAGTCGGACAGATTGGGTTCTATAGCCTAGGCTGGCAACCAGTCTACCGCAGAAAGCAGTGGCAACCTACTGCGGGATAATCTTCTGTCCAGTCAGTCATGTCCCTTTCGAGACATGATCGCCCAAAAGCGTGCATCACGTTTGACACTTAACTGACTAAATATAATAGTTGGAAACAATTAAAATTTGTACTTCGCATAAAGTGGAGGATCGGTTTTCTATTATTATGAATTAATAAACTGATCCCCCACTAATTATACTTAATATAATAATGTAATATGATCTATCTCTTCTCCCTCCGGCTATGAGTTAAATGGCAAGACAAGTTGGGTTCTATAGCCTTGGCTGGAAACCAGGCTATCGCAGAAAGCAATGGCAACCTACTGGGGGATAATATTCTGCCCAGTCAGTCATGTCTCTTTCGAGACGTGATCGCCCAAAGCGTGTATCACGTATGGCACTTAACTGACTGACTATTCAAACATACAAAACGTATACTTTCATTATTCCACACATTTCAACCTGCTGACAAACGTTTGATGATTACGAATAAATCCTAAGTTGTAGGGAGTTTGGGGTATGTACGACACAAGGCCGAATCAATAAAAATTAACCAGATCCCTATAGCTTCACTATCTCTCGTCATCTACTTTTGAATTTATGCAACCATACGTCTCTTCTGTAAACAACAAAATCTCATACTTTTCTTTTAAACATTTTTCAATATTATTTTGTGTCAGTTTGTAGGGGACTTCGTTAATAATTTTGATCGCGTCTGGCACAAGGACAATAAATGCAAGACTTACGCTGATCTTTGATTCCTGAACAATATTTATATTAATACGATTCGTCCAACAATGCCAGATGCAAGAAATAAAGAATAAGATAACGATGACGCCTATGTAACAAACAATAAAACATGTATTAACGAATGCCCAAAATATTGGTAGAGAAAGCATGCTTTGTCAATAGTTAGGTAGGAGAAAGAGTTTTCTCCCATAGACTGCAGAGAAGTCGAATGTTCTTAGAAAGAAAGTCACTTGTTGAATAAAGTTTAGATTCTAGTCGAATGTAATAAAGTCTGTTTCAAATGAAAGAATTGTTACACAATATTCATGAATTGGTTGTAAAATGTACAAGTATTCTTAAGTTTAGAATAGATCAACAGTTCTTAAACAGAATGTTTAGCTTAGTGACCCCTGGTAATTTAAACAGTGTAAGTATGTGTCTGTGTGTGCGTTTTTGCTGTGTGAGTAAGATATGGAATCCAGTGACGTGGAATCCACTAGCAAATAAACCTTACT